>JAODAL010009865.1:0-108234 GCA_025379985.1 Phyllomedusa bahiana
TGGGAACACGGAGAAAACTCCTTTAACAAGGCCCCCAATTGTACTATTGCCACAAACACAGCGGAGAGACACTGCATAAACCCCTTACCCTCATAATACTTAACTACAGCCCCAAAACACAGCCAAGAAAAACACAGGTACCGATACCTCCCCCATAATAATTTTATTAATAAACCCGTCACACCCGGGGAAAAAACACTGCATACATCAAAACCCTTTTGTAATACTGTTTCCCACTTCCCCATCACAGCAGGAGGAAACACTGATACTTTTATATCTCCCGTAATACGTACTACCCCCAAAAACAGCTGGAGATACTGCTACCTCATACCTCTCTGTAATACTGTACTTTTACCACAAGACACAGAAGAGGCACCCCCATACCTCAAATCTCCCTGTTAAAAACGTACTTTTGCCACATCACACAGGAAAAGAAGACACGGGTACCTCTTACCCCAGTTTAAAAAAAACTACAAACCTCATCCAGCCAAGAGAAGCACAGGAAAACCCGATAAACCCCCCTATAAATTGTATTAAAACCCCGTCACAGCAGGAAAGAGACACTGCATACATCATACCCCCCGCAAACTGTACAATTTTAAAACCAAGGGGGGCACCCTGAAACCCCATACCTCCCATAATACTAAAAAATTGCCAAATTTACAGCCAGAGGAAGGCACCACAAAAACCTCAAATCTCCCCCCTTTTAAAACTGTAAAAATTGCCACAAAACACAGCAAAACAGACCCCTGTAAAAACCACTTACCTCCCTGTAATACTGTACTAAATGCCAAGTAACAAACCACAAACACGCATAAACCCCATACCCTTTCCCGGGCCCGTATTTCGCCACATTCACAGGAACAATGCAATCTCATACTTTTCCCTTAAAAAACTTAAATAAAAGCCACATCACACCAGAAAAGGGGGTAAATTTACCTTTACACCTTCCTCTAAAAACTGTAACTACGCCACAGCACAGCCACAGCCCTGTGACAAATGCTTCCCTACCTCTCTGTAGACGTATTAAATGCCCAAAATTTTACAGGAAACATTGGGAAACCCCTAGCTCGAGTACTGTTTCTACTGCCCAATCAAAAACCTAGAGAGGCACCCCAAAAACCCCATGTGAAGTAGCCCCGTGCAAAGCCCCGGTTTAAATTCCCGCTAGTAAAAATTTATATTACAAAATTTTTTATTTTTTTTTTAAAACGTTTGAAAACTGGGGCGCTTTTTGATATTGTGGGATACCCAAATACTAGCCCTATAAAATTTTTACCATGGTTTCGACCAAAAAAAAAATCTCAGTCATTTTCCCGGCCCCCTTGCTTTTTAAAAACCTTCCCCCCCCCTTTTCCAGCCTTTTATCTTTTCCCCGACATTTGACATCCATTATATTGGGGGGGAGTATGGGGCAAGGGGAATTTGGGTAAGCCTTTTTTTACAAACCCAGGGAATGGCTGTTAGTTACAGCCAGGATTTGTCCCTAGGGGCCAGGATTTGTCCCTAGGGGCCAGGATCGGAGATAACTTTTAACCTCTTAGTTGCCTCGATAAACGTAACTGTTCCAGTCCAAGATAGTGTCCCAATGCAATGAGATCTCGGGTTGCTGACCAGTTGCATTGACAGTCAAAGGTCTTATTAAGGCCTTCATGGTTGTTATCTTATTGTACACTGTTCTTTAATATATTACTGTTGCAGAAAAATGTATAAGCGATTTTGCCCCACAGTGGTCAAGTACCCTACAGAAACTAAAAGGCCACCCTGCCCTTTTGCCATTTTACAAATAAAATGAAATAAAAGTTAAACACAATTTTCTAGTTAATCACATATTATCACATAAAAAAATATTATCTTTTTTTTTAAAGTTTTTATTTTTGAAAAGTTCTGCAAATACAAACAAGGCAAAAACAACACCTTCAAGTAAAAAACATCCCAATAATCATATACAGGTAATCATGTAATTCCCATCCCACCGCAATGATATATTTAAAACCCTATCAAAAGCTATACAGACTTCAAAAAAAAAAAAAAATCCTTCTGTTTGCATATATATTCACAAGCTTAGGGAAGTGGTATTAAAGACGGGATTTTTCACCTATACATTCCTCTAGCAAACCCAAACCCTACAACCAGACACTCATACACAGGGCGTAACTTTGGTTCAAAAAGTGGGGGGACCAATTTTCCCTCTCATCCCCCATCTTCCTATCCCTCCCTCCCTCCTTCACTCACCTTCCCTTTCACTTCCCATCCCTTCCCTTCCCTTCTCTACCCTCCTCTCCCTGTAGTGAAATAGCCCCCTCTAACCCAGCTAAGAGGTCTGAGGGAGCACTGTGAGCTCCTCCAGCAGGTCCGTGCGGAGACCTTATGGCAAACACTTTTGGTGCAATCTGTAAGGTTATGAGTAGCTCTCTAATTACTGAAGTTCAGAGCCGGACTGGAACTAAAAAGCATCCCTGGTAATGAAACCGAACCAGCCCACCTCGAAGAATTCTGTGTAGGCGCTGACAGTACGCGCCGAAAATACTCAAGTAAAATCAGTGTTATCTAAACGACGACACTGATTTTACATAGGGTATAATGTAAACCCAGTTTCCTGCCATTTGGACGCCAGTTCTGGGCAGATCCGCAACTGAATCCGCCCCAGAATCAGCATTCACATCTTCTGCATGAATGTACCCTTAAAGGGTTTATGTTCCACAAGGCATATAGCGGTGTTACTGTGCACTCTGCTATGTGCCGGGTGTTTTAGAAGTATGCGCTAGCCAGTCCACACTTCTAAAATGCTGCTGGGCCGACCCCGTTCACTTTCATTTTCCCCAGCTAGACACATGGCTGTACATACAGTATATACACCCAGAAAAAAGTGGGGGACCAGTCCCCTCCGTACCCCCCTAGAGTTACACCTATGCTCATACACACTCCACACCACATTCAAACCCACACATTTCTCCGATGTCCGAGTCTCCGAAGCAGCAGGATCTAATGCAGTCCTGTATGTGCAGGCTAAATATGTCAATGAATCTTTCTGGAGCTTATACAATGTTAAATCTGCGTTAATGAGTTCGTTCCCATATGGTGAACACTGTTGAAAAAATCAAACAATGCTAAATGTGTGTACCCAAAAAATTTAAATAAAAGTGATCAAACAGTCACTGTGCAGTTGCTGGTACAGGGAGGAGGCAGGAGGGATCGTTACCATCCTGCCTTCTCCTCTGTATGTATCAGCGCTTAGTGAGCGCTGTACATACAGATCAGCATCACAGGGGGCGCATGGCTTTCACCACGGCCCCTGCGACGCTGGGTGTAAGCGGCGTGATAACGTCACGCCGCTTACACTGAACACCGGCTCCCAGACCTGGCCGTGCTGCAGGGAACCTGGTGAGGTGAGTACGTTTTTATTATTTTATTATCATTAGCTCTAGGGGGCAACTATCTGGCTATGAAGGGTGTTACATGGCTACAGGGGCAACTACCTGGCAGTGGGGGGGTGTTACATGGCTACAGGGGCAAATACCTGGTAATGTGGGAGTGTTACATGGCTACAGGGGCAACTACCTGGCTATGGGGGTATTACATGGCTACAGAGTCAATTCCCTGGCAATGGGGGGGGTGTTACATGGCTACAGGGGCAACTACCTGGCAGTGGGGGGGTGTTACATGGCTACAGGGGCAACTACCCTGCAATCGGGGGTATTACATGGCTACAGGGGCAACTACTTGGCTATGGAGGGTAGTACATGGCTACTGGGGCAACTACCTGGCTATGGGGGGTTACATGGCTATAGTTGGCTACTATCTGGCTACAGGGGCTACTATCTGGCTACAGGGGGGTATTACATGTCTACAGTGGGCTACTATCTGGCTACAGGGGGTATTACATGGCTACAGGGGCAACTACATGGCTACAGTGGGCTACTATCTGGCTACAGGGGGCAACTATCTGGCTCCAGGGGGCTACTACATGTCTACAGAGTGCAGCTACCTGGCTACAGGGGGCAACTACCTGGGTACAGTGGGCTACTATCTGACTACAGGGGCTACTATCTGGCTACAGGGAGTATTACATGGCTACAGGGGCAACGATCTGGCTACAGGGTGCATTACATGGCTACAGTGGGTTACTATCTGGCTACAGGGGGGCAGCTATATGGCTACAGGGAGGTATGATGTGGCTACAGGGGGCAGCTATCTGGCTACCAGGGGGCAACTATCCCGGCTACCAAGGGGGGTTTTGAATGGCTTTTTTTCGGGGGCTGCTTAATGGCTACAGGGGCAGCTATATGGCTACAGTGGGCTACTATCTGGCTACAGGGGGCAGCTATCTGGATACAGTGAGTATTACATGGCTACAGGGGGCATATAACTACCTGGCTACAGGGGGTTACTATCTGGCTACAGTGGGCTACTACATGGCTACCAGGGCATTTTTACATGGCTACCATATGAGTGCTATCCTGTAAGTGGATGTTAACTTTAACTTTAAAGGAACCTGTCACATAGTTTTATTCCCCCTTGGGTGAGGACAGCAGAAGCTAGTGACAGACATACTGTTTCCAGTTCTGTATCCCTTATTCTGTAAGATGCTATAGTTTTCGAGTATTTAATGCTCAAATCTGCAGTTTTCAGCCAGAAAACAGTCAAACAAAGAGTAAGTTTTTTTTCAAACTCCACCCACCTGAGACTAGCTCCGCTCACCTCAACTATTAAACCTATTACTCTGAATAGGTAGAAACATGTGAATAACTGCCAGGTGGGCAGGGCTAGTCTTTGGTGGGCAGGGTTAACACCTACTCATGAATAAGATTTGAGCATTAAATACTCTAAACCTACAGCATCTTACAGAATAAGGGACACAGCGCTGGAAACAGCAGGTCTGTCACTAGCCTGTGCTGTCCTCAGCAAGGGTGGCATAATCTATGTGACAGGTTCCCTTTAATCATTTATATGTCTGCAGAGCCTGTGTACAGCTGGTATCCATCTCTGTATGGTCACTGTATGCCGGTAATATAGGTTGTAGTAGAATGGCTTATATTCAGTAATGGTCAGTTTGTATTATTCAGTCACTATGTGGTGGTGATATGTGGTCATGGTGTTGTGGTATTCGGTCACTATGTGCTGGTGATATGTGGTCTTAGTAGGACATTGGTACTTGGGATTCTGGTTGGTGTAGCAGTGTCATTTGGTAGCTGTATGGCTATTAGTTTGTTGTTTTATATGTAGCACATTGTGTTAAAGCTTTTTGTACATTTTGGCTTTGGTTGATGGTGATGCACTGTGTCGCATTGTGGTGCATTAAGTTAGGGGTGGAAGGGGGGGGGAAATTTCTTCACCTTGCCCTGAGTGCAATTTAGCCTAGGAGCGGCCCTGCATGTATGAAAGGGTTTTTTTGGCGTAAAATGCGTCAAAGTCAGCAGTGTACAATGTTTGGCACATCGAATTAACTTTTTTTGCAGCAAATATGTGGGGGCGTTCCGGGGCGTGTCACACCACATTTCAACTGTTAGACACATATATGAATGCAGGTCGGCAAAACTAGGCGCATTACTGCTTGAACAGGCAGAACTATTTTAATGGGGTCTGCCTGAGCCTGACGAGTCAAAGTTGAGCGAGATTTGCTATTTGGGCAAAAAAAAAAATGTCCATCATTTCTTAACTTACACCAGTACAATAATAAAAAGTAATTTCTGATAATTATCAAACTATATAAAATTAAATAAATTCAAAAAAAATTATCATATACAATATAAAAATATATAATATCCCAAAAATATGAAAATCTCTTATTAAATATATTTAAAATTAACAACATCTAAAATTTATTTTAATTTAAATAACCCACTGACCTATATTTTTCTGAATTATTTTAAAAATAAAATGTTCTGATTTTTTTTTTTTATTTTTTATGTTTTACTGCATTAAATTAAATATTTTTTTTTTTTATCAGATGGTGATCAGTGTTGAAATTTATTTTTGCTACTCTCATACGGCAAGAGCCAGCACACCACAGGTCTGGCTGGTTTCTATTTACTGACAAGCTATTCTAATGACTTTTCTTTTATTTCCAGCCTATCTATAGCCTTTATACATGTTTGGCGTATTACTAATGCACCAAAGTTCTGTAATGCGTCAAAAACACAGGCGAGGTGCGTCGGACTTTAGATGCCATTTATAAGCACACAAAAACCACTTTCATAGATTCAGACGCATTTTACACTAAAAACCAGACGTGAAAATTAACTTTGCCCCGTCTATTATCATACATGTCTCCCATTGTGTCACTATGGTGCACACATCACCTGAACTGGTTCTGAATGTTGAAGTGCACAATTCAAATCACCTGCGTTCATACCAAGCTTTTGATACATGTGCAAACTCTCACGCCTGCATTTTGCATGATTGCCAAGCATTAGGTCATCATGCAGAGGCTGCCTTCCTCCATGCGCCAAAAAGCTGGCTCAGACACCTTGCAACTGGTCTGTTTCACCTGTCTATAAAGAAGACAAGGAACAATCCAAAAAGTTTAGAAGAACAAAGCAGCGCTGATCCAAGGTTTTCAATAGTGCCCAAAATTGATGCATGCAGTTAATTAAAATGCTGAAAGAATCCTAGAAATAACATTGACATATATTATGTCAACTGATTCAAATATACAAAGTTAAAAGCTAAGCATTTCCTGTGCATGCCTGATGGATTGTGCTATGGATGCGCAGGAAACGCGTAGCTTTTAACTTCGTATATTTGAATCAATTGACATAATATATGTCAATGTTATTTCTATGATTCTTTAAAGGGGTTGTCTCGCTACAATGATTGGGTTTTAATTTAAAGATCTTTAAAAAACAAGCAGCTTTGCAATAGATGTTCATTACAAATGTCCTACTGATTTTGAGTTAGCCCTGTTAGTATTACTACATCAGCTCCTCAATATTTCTATAGCAGCCGACCTGTTGATCCTTATCTTACTGGCTGTCAGGTCTGAATGACTCATCACCTTTGAAGACAGGTCGGAGCAGAGAGCCCCTCCCCACAGAATGCTTCTGGAGGGGGAGGAGGACTCTGGCGTCTGTGTCCTTGCTGCCTGGATTAACCCTGTGTGTCCCTGCTTCCTCCTGCTCGCTACACAGATAGATGTGACAGCAGTGACCCTGTCTGTTACTATAATCATGATGTGTCTTTGGAACTGTGACTATACTAATACTATAGAGATCAGGCATGTGAATACTTTATGTTCTCCAGTATTAGTGAGACATCCTGAGTATAGTAACACTTCCCGTTGTTGCTGGAGATGTGGAGACTTGTAAGCTAAGCAGGGGATATAGAACACATGCATCCTCTCTGCTCTATTAGCCAACCACTTCACCTTCATCTCTACACTCATATCTACGCCCTCTCCTGCAACAGACTAGGCAGGCACACACAGGTGAAACTCTGAGAGCAAACCCCCTCCCCCCCCCCTATAGAAGTTACGTAGCTGCCTGTGTGCTGATGGAGGGGGGAGAGGGGCAGAAGAGACAGACAAGCTAGCACGCCCCTCAGTTCAACTTACCAGGGACACTGACAGGCTGAAAGCTCGTAATGAGACAACTCCTTTAAGCATTTTAATTAACTGCATGCATCGATTTTGGGTACTATTGAAAACCTTGGATTAGCGCTGCTTTGTTCCTATAAACATTTTGATTATTCCTTGTCTTTGATTTATGCTACCACTGGAAGCGGATTAATAATAATAATAATAATCTTTATTTATATAGCTACAAACATGGAAGGGAGAGGCATAGACCGCACATCCTCACACTATACGTTTATCTAATGCTTCTCAGCAAAACTATATAAAAAATGAACAGGAGGTTCTTAGTATACGTTTTGATCAAAAAGTATAGGACCACTTGCCACGTTGCGGCGACCTCTGGGCCCTGGGAAGGTGTGCAGTGTCTGCCTTTCCTTTTGTGGTGGTGGTGCTGTGTGGCGGCCATTGCTGCTGTGATGCTGTGGTGGTGCAGTCCAGAGCCGGGGGGCTAGGTCTGGCAGCAGTGGTGCTGTTGGGCCACTGGGCTGTGCCCCTCATCTGTGTGTTTTTTGCTGCGGTGGTGGCCGCCTGTAGTGTTACCACCATTTAGCATAGGGACCCACTTAATAGAGGTCGCCGCAACTTGGCAAGTGGATCTATACGTTTTGATCAAAAAGTATACTAAGAACCAGGGGTGTAACTAGAGAAGCCAGGGCCCCAAAGCAAACTTTTGGATGCCCCCCCCCCCCCCTTCCTCCCTGACCACGACCATGTACCAGGACATGCTGTTAGATAATGTAGATAATACAAGGGGCAAATACCTCACCATACATCTCACCATCATACTGCTACCAATCAAATCCCACTATACTAAGACCAGCATTACCAATAACGCTATTACATAAGGACCTAATTATACCACCAGAACACGGCCACAAATTACCACCACATAGTGACTGAATAATACCCTACACTATTATTGATCAGTCTACAAAGACCAATACTGTCTAATAATAATAATAATATATAATAATATAGTGATCATATAGTGGTATATACCAGTGTACACAGGCTCTGCAGACTGTATATTACCTCCATACAGTGACCATATAGTGGTAGACACCAGTGTACACAGGCTCTGCAGACTGTATATTACCTCCATACAGTGACCATATAGTGGTAGATAGCAGTGTACACAGCCTGTGCAGACATATAAGTGATTAAGGTGCAGTTACATCTTGTGACTCACAGGTGACCTTTCTCTGACCAGTCATTGACTTTCTTTTTTGTTCTGCATCCGACCAGACCTTCATGATGACATCTCCCGACCATTTGTCCCTGCAGATTTAGACACAAATATCTTAGAATCCTGACTTTTCCAGCACCTACCCCCCTGGCTATATGGGGTCCATTTAGGCAGGCAGGGTTTAGATAGGATATATGGGGCCCCAAATAGGCAAGGTTTAGGTAGCAAATAGAGTGCCCATATAGGCAGGCAGGGTTTAGGTAGCTATACGGAGCCATACAGGTAGACAGGGGTTAGGTGGGCTATATGGGCCATATAGGTAGGGTTTAGGTAGCTAAAGGGGCCCCATATAAGTAGACAGGCAGGCTTGTGGGGATACACAGGCAGGCATGTGGGGGTATACGGCAGGCATGTGGGGGCTGTATAGGCAGGCATGTGGGAGCTGTATAGGCAGGCATATGGGGCTGTATTGGCAGGCATAGGGGGGTATAGGCAGGCATATAGGGGGCTGTATAGGCAGGCAGGCTGGGGGCAGGTAAAATAAGAAATCACTTACTCACCTCGGTCCACGTTCCCCCGATGCGCCGCTCGCTCCTGTCTGCTGCTCTCCCTGCAGCCTCTGCGCTCAGCGCGGGCGGCGCGGTGATGTGACGTCACCGCGCGCGCCCACGTGACCACAGAGCGCCGGCAGGGGAAGTAGCAGAGCGGAGCGATCGGCGCTCCGTACTGCTAGCTCCAGCCAGCGCTGCCTCTGAACGCTCGGGCCGGGGGACCAGGGCGTTCAGAAGGAGTATGCGCCGGGCCCCGCAGCTCCCCGCCACTGCCGGCGGGCCCAGGAGCGGCATTACCGGGGTAGCGGACGTGGTAGCAGCTGCCCCAGGGCCCCCCTATGTGCAGGGGCCCCGTAGCAACTGCTACCCCTGCTATCCAGGTAGTTACGCCCCTGCTAAAAACCTCCTGTTCATTTTTTATATAATTTTGCTGAGAAGCATTAGATAAACGTATAGTGTGAGGATGTGCGGTCTATGCCTCTCCCTTCCTTGTTTGTTTTATTTATATAGCGCCAACATATTCCGCAGCACTTTACAATTTGGAGGGTGTGGGTACAGACAAAAAGACATACATTACACAAAGAAAACCTACTTACAGATGAGACACAAGGTGTGAGGACCTTGCTTGCAGGAGCTTACAATCTATTAGTGTGTAGGGTGAGACAAAGGGTAAGAAGTGCTAGATTTACAATGGTCCAGCCATGTGACATAAATATTACCTCTGTGCACAGGAACGTGGCTGTGGAATTCTATACTTTACTAGTGTGTTGTGCCACATTAGTGCAACCACGAAAGGTGAGCTTCTCCAATACTTTACTTAATAACATTACTGGTGGCGATATTACACATTGCTGCGCTCCATCCTATACTGTTTTACAGCATCTCCCCATTTACCTGTCTATAAAGAGGCTCAGCAAGACCTTGGAGGGATTTAACCCCACAGTGTCGGTCAGTCCTGGCTTTCCAGTCTATTCCCTGCAGGCAGTGGGTTTATTAGGCAGCTTCTCCCTTCAGACCTTGCCTGAACTTTGGTTCCTTGTGGTGTTCTGTCCGGGTTCCTGTTAAGGTGTTGTGCTTATCGCCTGCTTTCCTTGTTATCAAGCCCAACTCGTCCCCTTGTCCTTTCTCCTCTATCCACTCCTGACTTTGGTTTCTAAACCTGTGCTGCCGCCCCTGACCCCGGACTGCCTAACCTCGTCTTTGTCTCCCTCCCTTGTGCTTTGCACTGGTGTCTCTGACCTTTAGGTCAGCTGCCACTGCCAGAGACTGCTCTGAAGTAGCACCCGGCAGCTATCGTGGGCGAAGCCAATCTCACTACCAGAGCAAGCACAGTGGCTCCACAACCCGCCGTTGTAACACAAGCACTGTAACCGGTTACATTAGTGGATGGCCTCCTATAAGAGGGCCCTGAGAATACATCTTCTCAGTCTGGCCTACCAGAATCGCTAATGGCTAACTCCCCCACCCCACTCTCTAGCGCACTTATTTTCAGAACTTATCTGTATATAGATGTACTGTCTTGGTGGCAGGTCCATCTGAATTCTACATAAAACAACCCCATATTTATGTCACATAGCTGGACCACTGTAAATCTAGCACTTTACTCCTTCGTCTCACCCGTATACCCTAAAAGATTGTAAGCTCTTGCGAGCAGTGCCCTCATACCATGTGTCTCATCTGTAAGTAGCTTTTCATTGTGCAATGTATGTCTTTTTGTCTGTATCTATATCCTACAAATTGTAAAGTGCTGTGGAATATGTTGGCGCTGTATAAATAAAGGTTATTATTATTATTATGCAGGGGTGTAGCTAAAGGGGGTACAGAGGTAGCAGTCGCTACTGGGCCCTGAAGCCTGAGGGGGCCCAAAAGCTCACCTGCCATACAGGAAGACACCAGTATTATAAATAACACATGGTAGCTGGGGGCCTAATTTCACTTTCTGCATTGGGCCCAGGAGCTTCAAGTTACGCCTCTGCTCCTATGTGATCAGTGCTGAGAAGAGTGGTCACCCATCATTTAGATTCCAGCTACCACTTTTTTCCTCTGCTGATTAAAATGAAAAACTGTGCTACTTTCTATCAATAAGGCTCAATGTCTCATAGACTGAATACAGTTCACTTTAGATGTTTGTAAATACTAAAAACTGTACAAATACTTCATATCTTTCTTAGGGTCCAAATCTCAGAACAGCTTATGGAACAGCATTATAAGTGGACTGAATCTCAAAGAGAAACAGAAGCCGGCGATTGTTACAGATTCTCGCAGCCCGGAGGAGATTTTAGCAGATGAATTGCCTCTGATTGACAGCCCAGACGCAATTCCGAAAGCATCAATCAGGTTTGCTGGATACCGCAGTTGTGAATATTTGCTTATTATATAATTCTGCTGAGTGCTATGAAATCTGTGATGAATTTTATTATACATTTAAAATGCAGTTTATGACACAATGACATTTTCACAACAGGCATTTAGTTTTGGTTTGATTTTGTGGTTGATGTTTCTTATAACAGTGTTTTACAGTCAAATTATTTGATATTAAATCAATTTTTAAAAATGAACAAATTGAAGGTTCTGAAGCAGAGCAAAATATTCACATATCTTCTCTATAATAGGATTGTTCATGTGATTACACTTGTACAGACGTGGTTCAATACTGTATTATTGCAGTCATCTGTAACTTGATTAAGTAAATCAAGAAGCTTCATCCACAATAAATATACCTAGAGCGCCGAGACATCCAGCAAATACCTAATACAGCAAACTATTATTGACAGTGGCCCATAGAATGAATTGAATGTCTGTAAAGAAGTTACACCAGACCACAATTAAAAAGAGAGTGATTCTTGTAATAGCAATAGGAATTCATTTTAAATTAAATGTTTATTACATCTCATTAAGTTTCTCTAAGGTTGGAACCTTACTTCATTGTAATATAATGTGACCTCTTTAACAAGTCTTGGATTTTTAAAAAAATTTCTAGCCTGCAATGACGCTTAGGCCTTATGTCTATAGCCATATAAGTCTGTGTAGTAAGTATCTACAATACATCACATTCCAAATTATTATGCAAATTATATTGTTGTCATATATATTGTTCTCTTAACTTTGACTCCCCCCAGGGTACTACACAACTAGGGGATGCGATCATTTTTACAGCATAATGCATTGTAATACTGCACTGGTGTCTCGGACCTTTAGGTCTGCTACCACTGCTAGGGACTACTCTAAAGTAGATGACGGTTTTATTACTTCATGCCTTGAACCAGAAGTAGCAAAATGGAAAACACGGTGGTGATGGAAGCCTTAACAAGGCTTCCAACTGCTATGTTAACTGATCGGGAGTCCGTGATTGTGCCGCGGGCGCCCCGATCGCAGTAAGAAACGGTGCACAGCACCGTTTCTCATTGATTTAGATGCCGTGGCCATCTTCGCCGCAGCATCTAAGGGGATAATCAGCACAGGATGGCGCTGGCACTCTCCCACACCGTAACTGCTAAGTGTTAGCTGCAATTAAAAGGTAACACTCGTCAGCTACGTAGCGGGATCGCAGACAGACCTAGACAGTTTTCATACATGTGGCCTTTAATCTGTATGAAACTTAAATCAACTTTTGCATAATAATTTGTAACATGGAGTATTGTGCCCAAACCCTGCTATGGTATTGTACTGTACTACAAGGTGCCTATTTTTTGTATAGTGGCACAAAGAGGCATCATAGTTTTCAAAGTATAAGATTCATCAGACCATAAGAAGAACTTTAGTTTTAGATGAAATATTTTTTTTCTAAATGTAAAAAAGGGGGTGTTTTGAACTAACTATTAATATATATAAATTATATATATATATTTATTTATTTATTTATTTTGTACCTACTTCAATCTAGTCCCTTTGGGTAAATGACTACTAGGGGGCATGAATGTACATTGTTATGCAGCAGTAATATACAGTATTGTAAAGCAATGAAGAATGATGACTTCTGTATTACACCCTTAGGTAAGGTATAATAGGTGTTGTAAGATGGTAGTCATAGAATCCTTCATGAGGCCATTGGCGGCCATAACAACTGTTTGGCATACCGTAATTTTGTCTCTGGGGATGGGTTGCTATGGCAATATTTTTCAATCACTTAGATACCATTGTCACGTTTACTATTGCATCTAAGGGGTAAAATGGCCAGGACTGATCCTGGCTGCTAGCAGAAAGTCCCGACTGTATCTACCTGCTGCATACACTTTTACCAACATTGTAATGTAACTATATGTCAAATGTCAGTAAGGGGTTAAAAGGTACATTGACACTATAAGATGTCAGTTTTAGCCTGTTTGAGGGGGGTAAATAAGTTTGGGCCTCATGTATGAAAACTGTCTAGTTCTAAGACTTTCTTTGTTGCCCATAGCAACCAATCCGAGCTCTGCTTTCATTTCATATCGTGCTCTGAAAAAATGAAAAGGTAGCTCTGATTGGTTGCTATGGGCAACAAAGAGTCTTAGACCTAGACATTTTTCATACATGTCCCCACTTTGTCATTTAGTCTGAAACTACAGTATTTTTCTTATGGAGTCCATAAAAATCAGTGAGACATGTAACAGCATCATATGTTGTATTATAAAAGTATTCCACCTGAGAGAATTTGTCTCTTAGGAGAAGCATTGTGCCTTGTCGGAGCGTTAGGCCATAAAGGGGCTCTACAATGGGTAATGCTATGTGTATAGACTTTGAGTTGCAGTGGTCAGGATACTATTTGCTACAATAATATAATATGTGAGAATGTGAATTGAGCTGACTAAAGGCTTTTGCTGGCAGCTGATGAGGAATTATAGAACTTTTAATTTGTCTACAGGTTGCTTGATCACAAAAACATTGGGCCTCATTTATTAAAGCGGTCTAATTGTTAAACTGTCTTTGTTGCCAAAAGCAACCAATCAGAACACCGCTTTCAATTTTTAAACTGCTGTGGAAAAATGAAAGCAGAGCTCTGATTGGTTTCTATGGCCACCAAAAGCACTTTTACTATTAGGCTATGTCTACACAGCGAATGTTAAAATGGCGTTCTAAATCAGACAATATTTTTACATCGCTGGACCGTGGTTTTTGGTGTGTGTTTGCGCTACAAACTGCGGTCGGCTTTTGGTTTTCCCGCTGGAAAAGTACATTGACTGTATGGGAATCCACTGGAAGATAGAAAACGTTTAGAAATCCCACAGTGGAAGGTTTATGCCGTGTCAACTACTATTCTGTAGAATACTACTTTTTTATTGCAGGCTATGGGCAAAGGATTACAGTCAGATTTTTGTGGATTTTAAATACTGAATCTGATTAAAAATCTGACTGTAATCCTGTGCTGTGCAGACATGGCCTGAGACAGTTTTGATAAATGAGTCCCAATATATTTTTAACATTTAAATTTGCTTATTCAAGGTATACCATAGTATGTCAGCACTTAAAGAGAAAAATAAACTTGGTTAATATGGAAAACAGGCAGTCCCCGACTTACACCATTCCGACTTACATCTGTCCCCTAGTTATAAACGAAAACTTATGGGGCATGCTGGCAGTTGTAGTTTCATGTTCCACAGCAGATAGTAGCTATGGAATGACAAGTTCCAGCATGCCACAGCAGCACATGAGGTAAAAATGAGGTGAAATCTTCTTAAAGGCGCATCCCCACGGCACAGGACAAATACCGGTCGGTTTATCTGACCGGTATTTGTCCGGTCTTTGTGCCGTGCACACGGCCGCGGGAGGACAGCTTTTCTCCGCGATTAGCGGAGAAAAGCCCTTCCCCTTCACATTCACTTGTTCATATTCCGTCCGAAAACCAGACGGAAGAATGAACAAGCAGAATGTTTTTCGGGCGGCCGGCGGTTTGAAAAACCGCCGGGCGGAAAACCTGTGCAGTGGGGATTGCAGCACGGGTTTTCCATAGAGCCCCATGTAATAGTTTGTGGCCGGTTTTTCAGACGGTTTGCAAAACCGCAAACCGTCTGAAAAACCGGCCGCCAAACCGGTGCCGTGGGGACATGGCCTAACAGGGGCACAGACGACAAAACAAATGTAAAAACCCTTCCCTGCACTTTCCAAAACGAAAAAAAAAAATTAACCTTTTGTGCTGTAGTTACATTTAATAAATGTACCTGTTCCGACTGACATACAAATTTAACTTAGCAAACCTACAGTCCCTATACTGTTCGTGACCCAGGGACTGCCTGTATTTACAACATATTGTCAATGTTCAAAACCTCCACCACACATGTCCCAATCTTATCACTGCCACCATCACAATATTCGTTCATTGTTATGAATCATGAAAGACAGACATCGCTATAACCCAATTACAATAAAGTATTGTTAATTGCTGTCAAACAGATGGGATGTAATTAGTGATGGATCATTATGGAGGTGGGGTGGCATTTTGTCCAATTTATTATTTCTTCTTCACTGTAATCCAAGTTAAGATGGAACATCTTTATTAATGTATTCTAATTATTCACAAAATTATTTGCTGAAACAAATCTAAATACTGGTTATTCCATATATAAAATCAGAAGAAATCTTGTAAACATATTCATATTATTTCATGGATTGTCATGGACATTACACAATATTGTGTCTGTTTTAGCGGATGATTGTGAAGACCAGGATTCTGTTATTTGTAAAACCCTGGATTTAGGTTTTACCGTGCTTACATACAGGCACAGTAGTAAGTTGACACTATACACAGTATATAATACTGTCGCAGTAGGCTGGTAGCCCAATATCTTTTTGTGCTGATGGCACCAACAGTAGCCAAATATTTTTTTAGCTTGTAGCAGAAACTGTAAACATGTATAGGCATCTCAGTTATGCCTCCTAGAGGCACCTCTTAAACCAATTGACTACATGTCTTAATGTGTTGAGTATGTGTGCGCTTATTTTAGAAGGGTGAAAAAATAGATGCCATAGATAAAAAAAAAAGCACAAACAAGTTTCTGCAAAAAACAAACCATGGTTAACCTTGGCATTCCAGGGCCCCGTAGCTCAGACCTGTAATATTTAGTTGATGTTGGAAAAGATTTATTTTTATATTGAACTGAAGACTAATATTACAGTTCGATCATTTTCTGTCTATGAAGAAAAAGTCTCTTGACCTTAAAGAAGTTGGATCACTATAAGGATTGCTTTGTATGTTAAAGATCTCGCAAAAACAAGTCACTTTGCAATATATGTCCATTAACAGTATCCTACTTATTCCTAGATATCCCCTCTTGTATGGGCTGCATCAGCTCCTCAGGTCGCTATAGCTACAGTCCTGTTTGATCTCTCCCGATAGGCTGCCAGCGCTGGTTGCTATAGCTACAGGCCTGGTTTCTACTGCAGCCTAGTGGAACCCAGTAAACATGCTCATGAATTCAAAGTGAAACCAAGAAAACAGGACTGAGGAAAGAAGAATCAATGTAGCGAGACAACTCCTTTAACTTCAAAATTATAAGCTTAGGACTTTATGCATTTGGTATAACCCTGTGTGAGAAGCTTGGACAAGGGCACAACAAGTACCAACAGTTCTTTACTAAGAAGTCCCCTGTATGAGCTCCATTTGGCTGCTGTGTGATGCCTCTGTATCTTTTAACATAAAAAGCATTGCTTTTCAGAAGAGTTTCTATTGGGGCACATGATGATTTTTCCTATTTTAAATCATGTGGTATTAACCTGAAATAGCACTATAACGAGCAATATTTAAAGGGAATGTGTGATCTGAAAATTACCTATTTAACACATTTTTAAAGACTTTTTGCATTTTTTTATTTTCCATATCACCATCAATATTTTCTTTTTAATCCTAAAATCCACTTTGATCACTAGACCTATTAATTGTTTGACACTTCATGTTCTGTTGAAAAGACTTTTCAGCAGACTCCTCCTGATCAGCGCAGGAAGGGATTACACTGAAACACCAATGTGTATAGATAGCATAGGGGTCATCATTCCCAATAGCAGATAGTCACAGCTCACTCTTTTTCCTCTCCCTGCACAGTGTTTTCTTCCCAGGTCACAAAGCATGCCTAGAAAACTCTTCTATACAATTCAGTGGATCTGCTCCTGTTCTCAGGCTTCTATGTCCATTAAGCTGCTGTAAAGTAATTCTCTAAATGCTGTTAAAGGCAGCTCAGGCAAGAAGACTACCCACAGAACACAGAGATAAAAAAAAAAATCTACAGTCAGAAATAAAAAAGGCCAAGAAAAAAAGAATATGTATCAGTATCTTGTTTTAATTAGTAAAAATAAAAATGGAGATATATTCCCTTTAAAAACAAGCAAGCAAAGGTGCACACCACTCCCACCAATGGCCCACATTTTAGCAGGCAAAACTGCAATTTTACCAGCTATGTAGTGCGTCCATTGGCCATTGCATGTGAATTGGATTCTGTTTGCTTGTGGCAGGCTCAGCATGTATAGCTAGCCTTAATATATTGGGACAAGGAATTTACAATGAGATCTCAAATCACTTAAGAGGAAAATCCACTTTTGCGCTGCCAACCTTGACAAATAAAGGACAAACACTGTTTACAGTAAAGCTCTAAAGAGTAGAACATCCGGAGGTGTGCTGAAAGTACAGGTATATACGCTAGGCCAATAAAAAAGAAATACCTCAATTGTCTTTAATACTGGGCCTCCCGCTATGTAGCTTCTGAGCTGAAAACATTCTGCACCTATTTTCACCACAGGCACCTTCATAAAGGTTTTTAAGCATTTAGAAAACCTGACAGATGCTCGTAATAATCCCTCATTTTTTGCATAATGCTTAGAAAAAAGTGGAACATTTGTATAATGTCTACAGGATAAAAAATCATCTGAGAAATTGCTGCACAAAGCAAAGCTACAATGTACATGATAAGTCACATATTAACATAAATGTTTGTAGAAAACATAGGTTTTCATACATGGCATTCTTCTCAATCACACATAGCCATTAAATCTACTAATTATTATTTCTATTCTATTTTTCTGGGAAAACATACTGTACATATCAACTATATGCTGAAAATAAGGCATAGAAGGTAACTAACCTATCAGTTTGTTAACTGCTACGTACTGTTTCCAATATATCAGTGTTTTGTTAAAAATCTGGTTAAAGATTGGAGTAGTGCCTATTATATCTGTAATTTTAGATTATTTTTGATATAGTATTTTTTTTTTGTCTTCCAAACAAGACATTAGTTCATTGCTGCTAAGATTCGACTAGTGCACAGTTTATTTTTTGTTGTAATGACAAAGCGAACCTCAACTAACCCTCAATTGCCCTCTTCAAATAATGTGGTCTGTATGAGTCTTAAAAAAATTGTTCACTATTGCTTTTCTTGTGTGTTATATTATGTTATTTTGTATTTTAGACTGTTGTAGCACCCCACATAGTCCTTGAACCTGCCTTGTATGTTGGGTAAGAGCTGGCAATCTGTTGTATCAGCAGTGCTATCTCTATTGCAAGCTGGTGACATTAGGATCCAGGGCCATGGGTGCCATTTTGCTGAAGAGGTCAGTGAAAGAAAGGTCATTGTTTTTACACTAGTCAGTAAGTGTGCATAGCCAGAATGGAGAGAGAGCATAGGTCTAGCATACAAGGACATATGCAATGGGACAGTTACACGGTTAAATCAACATCTTATTCCCTTTTAATTGTATCTTCATACTGCGGATACAATTAAATATCACGAAGGAGCAATGAGCTATAAACTCACTGCCCTACCATGCACCTGATGCAGGCTTGCATGATGCAGTGATGTCCGTACACCGATCTGTCATACCTTTTACAGTGCAGACCACGGGCTGTAAGAGGACTGTTCTATGTGGGAACCGGGTTAGATGAACGTTCATTTTAATCCTTTGGAGGAGGGGGGTAGTTTTACTGTATGTGGGATATTAAACTTTGAAAATTACTGTGTAGGGTCAATGAGGTGGCACTATTGATGGTACTAAAAAGGCACTATTACTGTGTGGTGGCAGTAAGAGGGTACTATAGCTGTGTTGAGGACACCGCTACTGTGTGGGCACAAATGGGGTACAATTACTATGTAGGCAAAATTACAGTCTGGGGAATTATCTGTTTGTCACTATATTTTGAGGGTTGCTATAGTCATGAAAATGCAGAGGTAGGCAACAGACACAATTAGCATCAGGATGGTACAGTTAAATGGGAAACAGGATACATAGTTTATGTAAAGCGTGGAGAATAGGTTGGGAAGGTGCTGGAAAAGCTAAGTGGCTGGAAACCTAATGAGAGCTTTTATCCCCGAACATTTACATTCTCTGCTCAGCAAAATCTGCTGTACTGTACATAACCTCCCATGACTATCCTAGCACTGGAAGAGAATAATTGCTGACTAGTCCTATGGTTAGCAAGTGTTCTCTTACAACACAGTAATGCTAGGGCAACCAGAACCTTCTATACTGAACTGCAGAATTTGCCGAGCAGAAAATGTGGCTCCTGGTGTTTGGGGAGAAATAATCCCTGAAGACTTGCTCATTTCATCTCATATGGCCTCCAGACTGCCACTACATTCCATGAGCTAGCAAATCACTGGGCTCCAGTTCACCATCTCTACAACAGCCTTTTAGATCTTCCACCTCTCCAGCAGAGGAACAAGCTAGGAGGCCTCAGTACTACTCAATTTCTCTAAAAAGACCAACAGCACTCTTTACTAGCATCAACTGCAGATTGCTGCAAACCTCTTATTAATTTTCTTTTAAAGAGGTTGTCTCACCATGCTGTTTCACAGAGCCAAAAGCAGCTTTCATTCATGCATCCTGTTTCCTCCTGGTCAGGCTGTGCATGGCTGTATGGCAGTGATTAGTATTTCAGCTCCATATATAAAGATCTGATTATTAATCTGACATGAGAGTAGGTGATGTTTATCAAAAGTCCAGGGGAGCTTCAGAGCTAAAGTAAACAAAAGTAATTAGTCTCCTTTGTTTGTTAGATCAGATAACACTCAAGCTCTCAAGATGCCTGCAGTCTTGTGTACCATCCTGTCTGATGATGGCATCCCTGTTGTCAGATAGAACAAACAGGGGCGAACAAGTCATAGCAGTCTGGTAACCTAGAGAAACCTGAGTGAACTCCGAGCCGACAAAATCACTTGTGTCTCCTTAACAAAGAAAAATAAGCAAAGCAATATATTTGGAAAACATCTTCATTAAGGGCTTGTTCACACGGAGTTTACACAGCACAGCGAGCAGTGATAATCTCACTGTTAATTGTTAGATCCGTCTTGGGGACCGACAGAGTGGACCCCAAGATGGATCCCTAAAGCGTTTGTAACACGGAGTGTAAACTGCGTGTGAACCCCCTTCTGTTAGATGTTGAAAGCGAATCTTTAATGGAAAAAACCCCCTTTAAAGGCTTTCCCTACCACTTGGGCAAGTCCCCTCAACATCAACAGCCAAAAACTCTTCCGGGTCTGCTGCAATCTGTACCTCCTCCTGTGCAACCTAACCCAAAAAACCAAATTTCCCATACAACCCAGCAGTCCAAACAAGTGGTGCCATTGCTATATGACCTGCGAACATATTCTGAGAAAAAAAATTAACACATGTACATAACACACCATAAACTTTAAACTTAATAAAGCAATTTATAATAAAAAAAAATAATATTTACAGGTACTTACAGCCCTTGCAAAATGAATTTTCAGCTTACCTTATAAAATAATGGAAGCACAAGAAAATTAAAGCTTAATGGGGTTCTGAGTTTGTCTGCATTTATGGACTTTATAAAATGTATATTACATACAAATAACTTTAATTTCCAGAACAAAACCTTATACCAGTCACTCTTTGGACTGTAACAAGATCAGAATTATCTCCTGCCAAATAAGGCTGCTGTGACTATGTTACATGCCTAGTTTTATGAGACCTGGGCACCAAGTAAATAGATGTTCTGTTAGGCTTGTTTGTCATCTGATTAGAATAACATTGTGTAGTTTTGCCAATCAAAAAGGCCAGCAGACAGACACCTTGTTTCAAAATATTCCTAAACATACTATTGTTCTTTCTCACACATAAAACACCTAAAACAGTACAGTGACCACAATATATCTATGCATGAAAGGGATGTTCCTTACTAACTGAAAAAAAAGTTTGTATGTGTCATTTGGTATGGTTACTGTTGTACAATGAATACATATGGCTTGTAAATTTGTTATATTCCATGGAAATAAACTATTGGGGTAACTATTGTTCTTTGTAGCAGACAGCTAAGCTTAAAGGGGATGTATCGCTTCATCAGTTCGGCTTTTTTCTCCAAGATTGATTTTCTAATTTCCAAAAACAAGGTGCGTTTCTTCCCTCCCGCTGGTGTTTCTAACTGGGGGGGGTTTTACAGTAAGTTTCCCCCCCTGAGTCCGCTTTTCACTGTCCTACCCATGCCTCTTAAATTTGTAAGAGCCCTTTACATACCACAGCCTGCTTCATTTTGACTTAGACCGAATTTTTTCCCTCCGCTGGAGGGTTTTTTACAGTTGAATCCAGTCTTCATGAACTCTCCAGAGCCAATCCATCTCCCTTCTATGTTTACACCAGGGCATTAGGCATCGAGGCACAATTTTTGCTGTTTTTTTATTGAGAAGCAGCTCGGGGTTTCTGTGGAGGCTTCTGACAGAATTTTAAATTTTTGTGGGCCCCATTCTATGGTGGAGAGGCAGGAATCACGTCCCCGGAAACGACCGGGGGCCGAACAGAATGTAAATTGTAGACCCTCACCAAGGAAAAGAAAGGGGGGGGTCTGGCCGGGGATGGGAAATTTTTACACAAAATGAAGATAAGGGATCCGTGAAAACAAGACAGTTTGGGAAATGACATCCAATTGCAAAGCTGCTTGTTTGACTTTTCCCCCTTTTTCTGAAGACCTTTTAAAAGTAATATTAAAAACCCCCCTTAAAGGGGGTTTTGTAAAAGGCTGTTAATTTTCTATAAACAAACTACACCAATGAAGGGGTTTAAAATTACAGCCAAATAGGGCTATATGACATGAAAATGAAGGCATTTATATGTGTTATTTGGGGACACTCACTCAGGACCCCCTCTACAAGCCAGAATATAGACAAACAATGTTATGCAGCTCTCACTATGGTAGATCTGTCCCCTTTGTATATTACATGGCTTTCTGTTTAAATCACTACAGTGTAACATCAGGTGAACTACTGACATTAATAAAAATGTAAGCATCTCCTGCCAACTGGTGACGACTGAAGACAACTGATGACACTATGTACATCTCCTGCCAACTGAAGACAGTGAGGACAGCTGATGAGAACTATGACAATATGGACATCTCCTGACGATAGATGACAGTGATGACAACTAATGACATTAATGACAATATGGACATTTCCTGACAACTGAAGACAGTGATGAGAACTGATGACAATAATGGCAATATGAACATGATGAGAACTAATGACAATGACAAAAATGGTGACAATTAATATAAATAATGACAACTGATGTGAATGATATAAATAATGCTAATGACAACTGACAATGATAACAACTGATGCCAATTTATGTCAATAACAATAATGTGCTTTTTTGCCATTGTATCTAATACAACTGCTGTAAACACTGATGTTTAAGTTCTGATTCCTTGATAACAATGCAACCTTCACTGTGACCAGAGCCTAAAGAATATTATGTACAACCTAAATAATTTTGTATTTCACCTGTCAAAAGGGTTTTAAGAAAATACATTTTACTCTCATCTGGTTATTTAAAAAAAAATGAAATAAGTTGTTGAAGAAATTAACTATAGAATAGAATAAGAACAGATGCTGAAAGCTTACTCAATACTTTTCAGAAACCAAGTGTAATAACTGATGGGGAGAAATAAGCATTGTAGAACTGAAGCTTTTTATGAAACCCTAAAGGTGTGTGGAAGATCAATAATAACTCAGCCATGTATCATACATTATTGAATCCTCCATAATCTGTAGTAGGGACTCACTCACGTCCAACCGCCATCTTGGCCAGTCCCGAGGTTACTCAACTTTGGGAACGCCGCTTTGGTAAGTAGAATGGGGTAAATATTTAATTCTGACATCAAGGCTTCCTTTCAAACTGACCTCAGCCAGATTTGTGGAGTATTTGACAAGGAGATCAGTGTACATAAACAAAATAACTCTTAGACCCTCTAACTAACCACTAACTCAACACACTAAGAGTCCGTCCCTATCACTCAGCACCACAAATACACACTTTGACCAGTTACCTACTGGTTCAGGTTTCCCTCAAGCATTGGGAATCAGAACCTCCTCCTCAGTTCTGCTGTTGCTCCAAACTTCGCGTAGCCAACCACACCCCCTTGGTGTCTGGAGCAACAGACTTTAATAGGCCTCAAAATAAAGCCTGGCCTTGAATGTGGGAACGGCCTCTGACTCAACACTACAGCCGTTCTAAAAAAAACAGCCCACATCAGCTGCATTGCACCCATACTAAGGACCACAGAGTGGTCAGTACCAAAAGGTTACTGACCCCAAACTGCTGGCTTCCCCCACTGAGGCCAGGCACCTTGGTAGCATATACCTTGCAGTTCTCCTGCTGCAACCAATCCATTGACAGAGACCTGCGACCTGAAGGCGCTCTGTCACATTTCCCCACCCTCTTTGATAAAAGCCTTAGAACTTTTTCACAAATATAATCAACCCTCCAGGGTCAGATCTCTTACTTTGGTGAACGCCTCACATGACTGAATTTACTTTTACCCCACAAGTTCCATAACACCATACCTCCCAGAGGGACACATCAGGCCACGCCTCCAAGTACATGACATCACACCAGGACATACCTATAATCACGCCCAAACTCATGACATCACACAAAGACATGCATGTTACCATGCCCAAATACATAACAGTCCACCAGGACACACCTCTAACCATGCCCCTCCTAACAGAATCATGCTCCGTCCCCTCCAGCAGACCTGTGTCAACACAACAGCAGCATTACTGAATTTAGAAATATTTATTTGTATAAAGTAATGTATTGTATATACATAAAGCCATACAAATAGCAGCTTGACTGTATAGTCTGAGGGAATGGGATGAGCCACCTGCAGCCTGTGAAGTCATGGGAGCGTCATGACGCTTCCCCAGTGCCACTGCTCTGTACACTTGCCAGCCATCACAACGGGCATTCATGACAGTCAGCAAGTCTGTGCCCGCACTGTTTGTGTGTCCCGCAAATGCACAAACAGTGAATTGAACACTGCAGTTCCAGGGATTCAGGGCATATGCCCTGGATCTGTGGAATATACCCGTGAAAATCATGACTTCTCCCAGTCGTTCCAGGACTTGGGGACGTTATTCCCAAATCGAGACTGTCCCGCTGAAATTGGGGCAGTTGGGAGGTATGCATAACACTGTAGAAATGGACCTCACTTTCACCTACATGTTTAACTTTTTGATGCATCTCACTGTTATCTGTAACCTGGCTTCCATCACAGGTAAGATTTCAGTTACTATACATTGCTATATGGGCAACTTCTTCCTTACATCGTCAGAGTCTGAGGCAAAATGGTCCACATGCAGCACAGACATTAGCTCATAATACATAATTTCCCCACAATGGACAATACATGGGTCATAGCCACTTTCATTCTCCAGAATTACATCGTTGGATCTTGCCTTCACAGAACCATGTGTGTCACTTGAAGTCACATGAACGTTATAGCCATTAAAAGGTATGTGACCTGTAGTGACCATCTCAGTAGGCTTACATATCTCTGCAAGTTATATAAAGATTCCACAGCACACAAAAACAAAGTTATAATTAGTCTGCAAAAATCTTTATGTAGCTATATAGTGTAGGATTAACATAGATACGTTACACAGCATAGTCTCCATACATTAGTTTACATAAGAAGGATATAGGGCCAGAAGAAACTGTGATTACTCTTAGATGTTTCGGTTGTGCCTACAACCTTTCTCTGTAGGATCACAATTGTGAATGGCACGGGGGCCGAGAATGAGGTAAAATGTATGGGATGCTGGCCAAATTGCAAAGAGGCAGTATGGGACCGCTGCAGAGGCCAGAAGCTGAAAAGAATAATGCTGCTGGTGTTGCGCGGGACGCGGCCGTGGAGAGAGGGAGCACACAGGGTCACCACTGACAACTACAAGCTTGTAGACCCTTGTACATTGTTCACACACTTCTCCATCCTGGAGTCTGCCACTTCTACCTTGCTCTTTCGGGCCATGATTACCGACTTGTTACCAGTCATCTCACATACATTTGCAAGGCAGTCAAATTCACTCATTACACTTGGAGTGCGCACATCAGGCAATGCATTTTAGACCAGTAGGAGCAGCACAACTCTCCACATGGCTGTCAACCACAGGACACACATTTTCTGCCATACACTCAGTCATGACCTCTAGAGACGCACCCTGGTTGTCTCCACCCACCATCATTTCCGGGACTTTTACAAGTGTCTCATCTGACCTTTCTCTTTCAGGCATTTGCACAACACACTCTGCAGGGGGTGCTTTCCAGGGCCAACCATTTGCTTTTCCTGGTACCCATGCTGTCCAACCACAACTGCCAGAGATGGGGAAAGTTTCGGTCGAGTACGAACTCCACCTGAAGCTCCCCATATACCTCAAGTAGATGAATAGCAGTCCTAACAAAGGTTTCAAAACTAATTGACCTCAGAAGACACTTATGAGCACAGCTGCCTGTTTTATGTCACCTTCAGTACAACTCCTCCTGCTGGACAGTAGTAGCCACTTTCTGCTGTTGAGGTGGGTTGCTTCTAACAACTGCACCTATGCTCCTGGGCAACTCTGTTTTTCTTGGCTTTGGCTCACACTTCAGAGAAATACAGGGCCTCTTGGAAACAGGACATCCTCTTATGCATTTGTCCACCTATAGACATCGCCAACAGGGCTCTGGTTGGTAACCCTTGGCAACTGCATCACAATTTTCTCTGGACATTCAGACATCATGGCTGCTTCTATTGCAGAGAGTCCATTTTCCTCAGACTACTATATCTAGTTGGCAATTGCCTTTATTGCCACTCGCTCTGCCTCAAACTGTGCCCGGAACTTTTGTTTGCCTTTCTGCAGTTTGGCTGCTGCTCCATTTGCTACAACGCCTGCACCATCTGGGTGAGAAACTCCTCCATGGCCAAAAAATTTCCAGCAGAAGCAACAGTATTTTAAACAACTCAGTCCCTTTTTTAGAGTTCTGTTCAACAGGGAACACAGTCTATCGAACTCTGAGACACTCTCTCAGACTCTCTTGCACCACAAAGCTCACAGTCAGTTTGCGGGTGTGTCTCTGTCTTGACAGAGACACCTTCGTTCACACAATGCACAGTCACTTTTTTTTCAGGCTTCTTGCCCTTAAAATTTCAGTGCAGCAACATCTCACATGTGCTTTCACATGCACAAATTTAGGCACTATTTTGTGCCTAGCTCATGGTAGTTGCTGCCCGCATCCTTCACCAAATGCCCAAATCCTCTGCCAACGTGCCTGACCTGCGACCTGAAGTCACTCTGTGAAATAGAAAATGTGTGTATATTACACTTACTACAAATTGGTTCATTCAAATATTGTAAATTCTGATCAGAAACCACTAGGCCTGGCTTATTGATGGTGGTGGTAACATGTGATCTCCAAGTGTGACTATTGACATGAAGCCTTCAGTTTTATCTACTTCAAAGGATAGACAGCAGAGGGTCTGTCCATCCAACCTTAACATCCACCAACCAAATAACAATGGTTCAATGAAAAGACATATACAATAAGGTATTTCTGGTCCTTCTCCCTTATCACCTAACCGTCCAGTCAGAGACAACAAAATACCCAAATGAATTGATTGGCAACTCTGAAATCTGAACTGAGATTTGATACTATAAAATTTGATTGCAACAGAAAAAACATGTTCACAGCATAGGGTTCGGCTATCATCTGAGCTGTGTTCCGAATCCTTCCTTATCCCACGGACCAGAAAATTATCTACATTGTAAGTGTTAGGCTATGTCTACACAGCACAGGAATACTGTCGGATTTTTGGCGATTTTAGTGTTTTGAAAAAACCCATGCTGTAGTATATACAGAATGAGTGAGTTTTTTACCATTGCATTGAAAATCTGGTGGAATATGCAACATGTTGTATATTCAGCCAGATTCTGCTCAGTTTCGCCATCCATAATCCAACTGCGGCTTTAGCACAAATCTGCGGTAAAACCATGGCCCTGCCCGACGGAATTTTGTCATATGCTGTGTGGACCTAGCCTTAGGTGTTTTCTGAAATGTTTCCCTTTTATTTTATGTATGGCATCCTATTTTATCTTTATTTTTGTATTTTGTAACCACTGTACCTTTTTTCTATTAAAGCTTAAAACTTAAATATGTTTGGTGCTTGTATGCTCTAAGAATCCATAGCCTTAGGCTAGAGATTTAACCCTGTGACTGCTGGAGAGCAGTGCTTGGTTAGAGAGTTGAACCCTGTGAGTGTTGATGAGCAGTGTTTGCGGGTGAAAGAGTCCTTTCACTCTCTTGAAAGTGGGTGGCAGCGTGTGTTCTGGGGTGCGTGGACTGTGTTGGAGTGTGATTTATGCCCAATTTGCCACCTGAATGGAAGATGAGTTCAAGATTGAGTGAGTGGAAATAGATTAACCCCTTGCAGTGTCACCCACGTCACATGTTGGTAAGTGTGTACATGACAATCTGAATGAATGTTGCTATGTAAACTATTTGGATCATGGGTAAAGAAAGTTGCCCCCATAAGGTACTACAAGATGTAAACATTTGCATTAGACTTCAGGATAATGAAGAAATCACTGAGACAAACACAAATGGGTATATTTCAGAATAATATGTTCACACGGGCACATTTCGGCGTGTATTTGCGCTCGAATACGAGCAAGATGCGTGCCGAAATTACGGTAATCCATAGTTCTCATAGAGAACTATGGAACACGCCTCCTCTCCCCACTCGTACAAAACAATTGTATTGTACTCGCGGGGAGATACGAGACATGTCAATTACTTGTGGTGAATACGCGCCGCGAGTAATGAATGTCAATGGGGCCGGTGGGTTGCGGCCGTACTGTACGCACCGCAATTATGCCGTGTAAACATTGCCTAACCGTAATGTGCAGCATTCTGCTTGTAAGGGCTTGTTCACATGGAGTTTTTACTCCGTGTTACAAGAGCTTTTTAGATCCGTCTTGGGGACCGACAGGACGGACCCAGAGATGGATGTAAACAATTAGCAGTGAGTTTATCACTGGGGGCTATGAGGAAGACGCAGCGGCGATCACATGAGACATCGCCGCTGCGTGTGTCCCTCCTGCCTGTCGGCTCCGTCTTTGAAAGAATTATATGTCAGTTCTTTCAAAGATGGACCCGAGCTGCGCTTTTGAAACAAGCAGCGGCGATCTCTCGTGTGAACGCTGATGCATCTTCCTCATTGCCTGCAGTGATAATCTCACTGCTAATTGTTTAGATCCGTCTCTGGGTCCGTCCTGTCGGTCCCCGAGACAGATCTAAAAAGCGCTTGAAACACAGAATGAAAACTCCGTGTGAACAAGCCCAAAAAGCTCAGTACCAAGAGTTACAATGTTGCCAAATTGAACATTTTTCCCATTTGGTTCATAATATATATAAGTAGCACTGTGTACCTGACTCAAATTGTATATAGCCTATATGTGTTTTCAGCAACAAAGCCATGCTCTGTTCACACTACCAAAGAACATTTCACTGGGAACCACAGCAATGCTATCAATTCTGCAACTTTCCATGTTACGCTCATAAATGATACATTTATATAATTTATAGCACAACACTGTGAACAAATAGACAACCGTTTTTCTTTACATTACCATATTATAGCACAGTACCTCCAGGATAATCTTATTTCCATCCAATACTATGAATATTTCAATGCTTATGCTTTATTAACAAAACTGTAATGGTGTTGTTTGAGTTTTCAGAGAGAACCATAAATCTTTTCTGCATTTTTTTTTTACACATAGGTTATCCAGCTTCTTACTCCTTCAGGCAGTAATGAATATTATGTTCTCTATTTCTCACAATTTAATTTGATATAATCTAGTACTTAAAGTACTGTTCACAGGTATTAAGGGAATATGCATAGCTTCAGTTTCATACTATGCAAATCTACTAGAAAATTAGATTGTAATGTTTTTTTTTAATTAGGTGTGGCCAAATCTTATCTTTCAAATAACTGTTGTTCAGGACTAATGTTTATATGTCTTTATTTTTTGTTTAACATGTTGCTCTATTTATAGGTTTATACACCTTTAAGAAATTATAGCAAAATTCCCTTTTAGGGTACATCCCCACGGCATAGGACAAATACCGGCCGGTTTGCCGGCCGGTATGTGTCTTGTTTTGCGGGGGGGACGGCTTTTCTCCGCGAGGAGCGGAGAAAAGCCCTCCCCCTTCACATTGAGATGCACAGATTCCGTCCGAAAACCGGACGGAAGAAGGTGCTTGCTCAATGTTTTGCGGCCGGACCGCAGGCGGCAAAACCACCATATGGAAAACCTGTGCAGTGGGGACTGCTGCACGGGTTTTCCATAGAGCACAATTGTGCTCATTTTCGGCCGGCTTTTCAGGTGGTCTGAAAAACCGCAAACCGGCTGAAAAACCGGCCAAAAAACCCGTGCCGTGGGGACATGCCCTTAGTGTGCCAATTCTGTTTAACTAATTCAGCTAATGCAGGATACAAAAGGGATGATGATTGTCTTTCAGGCCAAAGGTTATAGTATTTCTAAATCTGAGCATTTTGTGACCTGTTGGCTTGCTACTATGGTGAAGTGTATCAAGAGTGGACAAATGGAGCCATTGGGAATAAGCAATGTGAACACTGTGGGGCACCACATGCCCTTGATGTGAATATCTGCTACAAAGGTGGACTGACACATTAGGCTATGTTCACACGGCTTAAAATGGGCCGTATTTCGGTCCGTAATTACGTGCCGAAGTGCGCCAATTACGGGCCGAAAACGGCCCATTCATTACGGTAATCCACAGTTCTCATAGAGAACTATGGATTACATCTCCTCTCCCCGCCCGGCGGGGAGATAATTGACATGTCACTTTCTAGCGGCGTATACGCGCCGCTAGCAGTGATTGTCTATGGGCCGGCGAAGTGCCGGCCCCCTGCTCACTCCCACGCTCCCGCCCCCCCCCCATCCACACGGCGTAATTGCGGGGCGAAATTACGCCCCACAGTTAAGCCGTGTGAACCTAGCCTTACAGTGGAGCAGCTCTATTCAAAAATGAATCAGAACTGCCAGTCTAAAACAATGGTTTACCAACCCCTAACGCATATGTGGCTCTGAAGCAGACATCCATGATTGAATTGAAAGAAAAGGCTTCAATCACAGCAGTATTGGAATTGAATCTGCTGAGCATGACCAAAACCTTCAAGTAGTACTCTCATCCCCTAATTTTCCAGACTTGAATCCAATTGAGCATCTGTGGTACAACCTCGATCACCGTGTTCGCTCTGGATTCTTTCCCACACACCCTCCAGCAGGGTGGGATGCAGTCAGCATGGCTCCAGATACTTGTTATAAAGGTGCTGACAGGGTGGTTGAGGGCTGTAGCTTGCCAATGAGCAAGCTCTGGTAAATGAGCAGAAGGATGGAGGCTCTCCTATACTGAAGGAAGACAGAGAAGGATTGTAGTTGCTAAAAACAGACTGAGTGCACTAAATATCACAACTGCCAGCTTGTTCTACTGTTATAACTAAATGAGCCTCGACGTAAGAAGGGTCAAGTGTTTGTGCCTTGGGAATACTGTAACCAATTGCTTGTGAACTTTGTAAATGTTTACTGATGCAACCGCCATGACTGACATGCCTGCAGACATTCAAGGAAAGATGAAGTGCTACAAGTACCTCTTGAAATAATTAAACTGGTAGGCAGGATTTAACCCTACTCACTGCTTCTGTACACTGAGTCTTGTCTACTTATAACAAAAACTTTAGTGTGGATAATTTAATGCCTCATATTTTCTATTTCCATTAAGAAAACTTAATGCTGCTCTTATATTTTTAAGACAATAGGAAATTTATCAAGCAAATGGAGTGCCGTCTTATCACTAGAATGGGGTCCCCAAACCCAGAGGCGTAACTTGAAGCTCCGGGGCCATAGTGCAAAATGTGACGTGGGGTCCCTCAGTTACAAGGTGCCACTTAGAATGCTGCTGTCTCTTTATGCGACAGGAGAGCTTTTGGGCCCCATCAGGCTGCAGTGCCCAGTAGCGACCCCTCTGCACTCCCTATAGCTACGCCACTGCCCAAACCCTTATCCTGTCAGATCTAAATAGGAAATTAGTACTAGGTTGTTTCTGTAACACTTTATTTATTTATTTACTCTGCTGTAAACCACCTGAAGAACATAAGAAGTAATCTGACTGTACACATACTGCCTTATTATGCCAAAAAAACAGGACTTGAAAATTTAAAAAGAGATAAAGATAAAATGTTTTTGTGGCACTGGACTCCCAGTGTTAATACCAGCTAGTTTATGGGCCTGATGGTGACCCTAATCCAAAGTGGTCTTCTCAAATAGATGATCTTTTGAAGAGGTTTCTTTCTCATTATTATTTATTTTCAAGCACTATTAAAAGGGTTTTTCCATTTAAGACTTTTTGATGGTATCATAGTAATCACAATAAATGTCTGCTAGGTGAAGGCCTCACCCTTTTTGTCCCTGGAAGTCTCTGTTCAGAACAGAAAGGAGACCACAAGACTGCTCGACTGTACTTAGAACTCCCATTGAAATGAATGCAGCGTGCTATACATTCACAGGTTCCTCTTTGTTCAGTACAAAGAATTTTGGAGATAGTAACGAGTCACTTGGCTGCAGGGGGGCGGCTTTTCTCCACGGTTTGCGCAGAAAAGCCCTCCCCTTTCACATAGGCATGTTCTATGTTTTTCAGAGCGCCGGGTGGAAAATCCGTGCAGTGGGGACCACTGCACGGATTTTCTATTAAGGTCCGTGTAAAAGTTTTCAGTTTTGAAAACTGGCTGAAAAACCGTGCAGTGGGGACATGGCCTTAGGCTATGTTCACACGATGTACTGCAGCGCACACAGTATGTGCCGCAGGACATTGTGTCTTTCGGGAGCTTGTGCTAATACGTGCTTACTCCCGCAGCGCGGGTGGGGCGGCAGACCGCCGACCCCACTAACATCTGTTACTCGCGGCGCGTATTCGCCACAAGTAAATGACATGTCACTACAATCGTATTGTACGAGTGGGGAGAGGAGGCGTAATCCATAGTTCTCTATGAGAAGTACCGTAATTTCAGCACGCATCTCGCCTGTATTAGAGCACAAATACGCGGCGAAATGCGTGCCAAAATTACCCTGTGTGAACATACCCTCAGAGGTGGGACCCATGCCTTTCACACATTCTTAGCATGTCTGCGGTAGGAGAACCTCCTTAATTTCATGTGCATACGTACATATGAAAGGGGGCTTTAAATACATAAGAAACCACACGTATAGTAAACCTGAACAAAATGAGTGACAGATACAGAGGGAGAGAGGACACTACCATGAGGATTCATAATCTAAAATACAGATTCTGTAGGTAGGATGTAAAATAGCATAACTGAAGAAATGATGTACAGTACACGTCCTTTTTTCTCATGCCGTGATTAATATACACTTCTAGAACATGCAGCTGCAGTACAGTAGTTTGTGGAAGGAGATTTTCTTAATGCATTTGAAATTCAGACATTAGAGCTGTTATGACAGAAATGTATTCTTCAATATCCAGCATGACTCAGATACTGAGGGGGGTCTTGTCGAAGTGATACACCTTAGAGGCTGAGGGGGAGGTGAGGACATTTGCATCATGTTACTTTGATGCTGAAGAGGAATGTCAGCATAGCATTTCATGCAAATACTGCTTATCTGCTAATTTCAAGGTATGAAAACAGAGATTATGGTATGAATGTAAAATAAAAAGAGTGCTCCTCTGCTTGTAAAACATAATAATAATTATGGGAGGGAAACACTTGTGTAAAATGAATTAATTTGGGGCCCATGTGTTACCCATATGGTCCCATAGTGCCTACAAAATAAAAGGTGTAAAAGAACATGTACCAAGCCTTACAGCTTAGAGAAAATGGCATGAATAATAAATATTACCAGGGTAAGGACATCAGGTGACTGCTGTCTTCTGTTTTATGTAAAATTTACATTTCTGGATTCCTAAGAGATATAAAACGTCAGAATTTGCATGGATACTCGAGACACGGATTAGCTCCACTGAAATCAGCTCCATTGAAGTGGTGCTGATCTGTGTCTGTTCTAATCCGTGTCCAAATCCATGGCAAAAGCCGCCACTGCAAAGTGAAAATCTACAGCATAAATCTGAGGGTGTCACCTTAGATTTCTGCCGTGTTGGATTTTTTCCAGTGTGAAGAATCCGGCATCTCAGTTACAGAAATTTGTGACACACAACTGCCACAGATAAACATACTCTTCTTCATATCTACCGTATATTTTCTTGGCCCCTTAAGATCTGATCCCAAAAGTTCCACTTAAAGCAGTTAGTACAACCTTAAGGCTATGTTTACATGACAAATTTTTGCCACCATAGATTTAAAAAAAAATAAATAAATAAATACACATGTCCATTCTTTAAATTGGATCCTGCTCAGATTCTACTTCAAACAGCCATGACTCGGATTGGCCCCATAGAAATAGAACTAAATCACGTCCAAATGAAAGGTGAAAATTTCCATCAGAAGCTCGAGGTATTGTCTTGGATTTCTGCCTCAGATTCCACATCATATTTTTCTATTGAAAAAATCAAGTGTGTGAAAATAGCTTTAAAAGGATCTGTCTTTCATAGAAACTAATGTTATGCTAATATATGCTATGACTTTCAGACTTCTAGGGCGACATGTATGAACGGGTCATTTTCACTGTTCTGGCAAGAAATGCACTAAAAGTGAGCGTTCTGTTTTTTTTCCCTATGTATGGCGCGTCATGTGTACCTGTTTGGCGCACTGTGAAATGTGCCAAACATGTGGGAGCGTTTTGAAGGTGCATCGCACCACATTTGTAATATTAGACACATTTCTGAATGCAGGACGGCAAAACTATGCAATAGAAGAAAAAAAAGAGAGAAAATGCTCCCTAGCGCAAGTACTGCGACTTGGATATAGCAATTAGTATACAGTCTCTTGTACACTAACCTTAATGAGTTGTGCAGGAAGAAGCACAACACTCAGAAGAGCCTTCAGTTAATTAACCCCTTAAGCCGAACGCCTGAAAAGTAGTTAATGACCAGAACATTTTTTTAGTTTTGGCCTCCTTGCGTTTAAACAGTTGTAACTTTTTTATTTTTTCAATGACGCAGTTGGATGAGGCCTCGTTTTATTCGAGACAAGTTGTACTTTATAATGGAATAGTTCAAGTACACTTATAAATAATTGCAGTATTTTTTTTTATTTTTTTACAAAATTTGTTTTTGTTTTTTAATTTTTTTTTTTACACCATTCACATTTCACACTTAATAACTTGTTAGATTAATTCTACAGGTTATTACGGTCGTGTGGATACCAAATATGTGTAGGTTTTTTTGTGCGTGTAATTTATGTACAATTATTTTTTATTAAATATTTATTTTTATTTTATTATTTATTTTTTTTATTCTTTTTTTTACACTTTTTATGGTTTTTTTGTACTTTTTTTTTGACTCCCATGAAGGGAGAACTGTTTAACATTTTTTAAAAAATTTTTTTTACACTTAGTAATGTATTAGCATATTCATATATGATAACACATGCTAATCTGTGTCAGTCTGACACAGGCAGTGATTAGGACAGCACACAGTGCGTCCTAATCACTGGCTTCTTACACAGACAACTCTGGGGCCACGCTAGGTCCCCAGAGCTGACTGTGCAGCCGGTCCCTGAGCTCTGTCGGGTGACCGGGCGTTCCGATCACCCGACAGAGCAGGGGATCCCTTTGATTGCGCTGCGGTAACGCACCGCCGCAATCAAAGGGTTAAAGCATCGGGTTGCGGAGGTTTCCTCCGCTTCCCGATGCCTGCAGGACATGCTCTGGGATCGGGGCTGTGTAGTTCAGCCCCGATCCCAGCGCAGCTGCGGCGCCGGGCGCCGCAAACCCCGATGTCTGCAGCGACGTCAAAAGACGTCGCTGCAGACGAACGACCCGCACCGGCCGCCGTCAAAAGACGGTGCGCGGTCGTTAAGGGGTTAAAGAGTGAAGAGCGCTGCTGTCTGATTGGAATGCCATGGAACTGTGTACAAAGATATGCAGGTAATGGTATATCCAATGAATTACCGCTTGATTCCCGTAGTTCAACAACCCAAGTGACTGCGCTGAACCTCTTATTCAGTTATCAGGATTTTTTCTTTAAAAGTAAACCAAGTTTCGTATGCTAAAGCACACTTCGTCAGTTCCATATCATGGATGAGAGACAACCTAGTATATATGCACAAAGTAACAACCGCCCAGTCTGCACCTGACTGCAGTATCTGCACATGTCAATCAACACATATATTCCAGTATGAAAACAATGAGCTTTCTATGTAGAAACATAGTTTTAAAATCATTCAAAACAATTGTTACACATAAAAGAAAGATAAAAATAATAATAAATAGATAAGTAAATAAAAGCTCGGTAACAGTATAATCGACCTGTCCCGTCATATTTTTTCATGGCCACTAGGGGTCCTCAGGGAATATTACGTTATGTAGTGAATTTTACTATCCACTAGGGGTCCTCAAGAAATGGTGTATCCTGTCATGATTTTTTGTGTCCACTAGAGGTCCGCAGGAAATGGTGTATCTTGCCCCCCTTTTTTTTTTCGTTTTTTAAATTGGGGGATTATGCACGTCCTTTTGAGGATCCTTACTGCATCTATGCCAGTATACTTAGTCCAACCGCTACTGATAGTGGACTAACTGCAGAAGCCTAGATTGAGCCAAAGGGGAAAATACAACAGCAAAATTTATCAGATTGACATGTTTCTAGTAGATGACCTCTGTCACCTCATTTAAGCCAGATGTCTGTAGTTGGTATATCCAGTAAACCTCCCGTTTCTGTAAGGCTATGTTCACACGTCATAACTGTGGGGCGTACAGTTTGGCTGCAATTACGCCGGCTGCTTTGGGAGTCACGATCAGCGCGTACTCCCACGGTGAGGGAGGGCCGGCAGCCCGCCAGCCCCATTGACATGCATTACTCACGGCGCGTATATGTCGCAGGTAATTGACATGTCACTTATCTCCCCATGCGTAAAATACAGTCGTATTGTACGAGCGGGGAGAGGAGGCGTAATCCATAGGAGACGTAATCCATTTAAGCTATGCTGCAGTTCCTTGCAGAGCAGATGACTAAGAGCGCCATTGTATATGGGAAATAATAGAAGGTCCACAGTTCATTCGTTCTCTGGGTAGGCAGGATTTCTAAAGGTTAGAGCCCACTAATCAGATTAGAATAAGGGCAGGGGTGTTAATATCGGGGCAGCAGACGTAGCAGCTGCCACACGGGCCCCAGGGCAGATTTTAACACGTCTGCTACCCAGGGGCGTAACTAGAGAAGCCAGGGCCCCAAAGCAAATTTTTGGATGGGGCCCCCTATGCCCCCCCCCCTCACTCCTCACCACGACCATGTACCAGGACATGCTGTTAGATAATGTAGATAATACAAGGGGCAAATACCTCACCATAGATATCACCCTTATACTGCTACCAAACAAATCCACTATACCAAGACTAACATTACCAATACCACTACTACCTATGTACCTAGCGGGCTATTCAGGCAGGCAGGCTCGGGGGTATAAAGGCAGGCTTATGGGGGTCTACAGGCAGGCTAATGGGGTATACAGGCAGGCTTATGGGGGTATACAGGCAGGCTTATGGGGTATACAGCAGGCTATGGGGTATACAGGCAGGCGTATGGGGTATACAGGCAGGCTTATGGGGGTATACAGCAGGCTCTGGGCGTATACAGCCGGCTATGGGGGTATACAGAAAGCTTTGGGGTATACAGGCAGGCTAATGGGGTATACAGGCAGGCTTTATGGGGGTATACAGCAGGCTATGTGGGTATACAGCAGGATATGGGGTATACAGGCAGGCTTATGGGGGTATACAGGCAGGCTTATGGGGGTATACAGCAGGCTATGGGGGTATACAGCAGGCTATGGGGGTATCCAGAAGGCTATGGGGGTATACAGGAGGCTAATAGGGGTATACAGGCAGGCTTATGGGGGTATACAGCAGGCTAATGGGGTATACAGGCAGGCTTATGGGGTATACAGGCAGGCTTATGGGGGTATACAGGCAGGCTTATGGGGGTATACAGCAGGCTTATGGGGGTATACAGCAGGCTATGGGGTATACAGGCAGGCTATGGGGTATACAGGCAGGCTAATGGGGTATACAGGCAGGCTAATGGGGTATACAGGCAGGCTATGGGGTATACAGGCAGGCTATGGGGGTATACAGGCAGGCTAATGGGGTATACAGGCAGGCTATGGGGTATACAGCAGGCTTATGGGGGTATACAGCAGGCTTATGGGGGTATACAGCAGGCTATGGGGTATACAGGCAGGCTATGGGGTATACAGGCAGGCTATAGGGTATACAGGCAGGCTATGGGGTCCATTTAGGCAGGCAGGGTTTAGATAGGATATATAGGGCCCCAAATAGGCAAGGTTTAGGTAGCCAATTGAATGCACATATAGGCAGGCAGGGTTTAGGTAGCTATAGGGAGCCATACAGGTAGACAGGGGTTAAGAACTGTTAAGTTCACTGCGGCGTGCCCAGGAGCGGCATTACCGGGGTAGCGGACGCAGTAGCAGCTGCCCCGGGGCGCGGGCCCCCCTAAGCGCACGGGCCCCGGAGCAACTGCTACCCCATTAGTTCGGCTCCTGCACCCGCCGGCAGTGAACATACCAGTTCACTGACAGCAGGGCGGAGCTGCAGGGCCCGCTGCATTCTGCCTTTGAACGCCTGGGCCCTCCGGCCCGAGCGTTCAAAGGCAGGACTGCCCGGTGTTAGCAGAGAGGAGCGCCTATGGTGCTCTACTCTGCTAATCTGCATGCTAGGCCTTAAGCCTAGCAGGCGCCGGCGCAAAGTGCTGATGTGGGCAGCACGATGACGTCATATTGTTGTGCCGTCCATCCTGAGCACTTACTGGCCGGGAGCTGAGCTGCGAGGGAGCGTGGGGCAGGTGAGTAAGTGATTTCTTATTTTTTTAACATTAATGGGCCCTGCCTGCTTATATGGGGCCCCTATAGCCTACCCTATGCCCTACCTGCCTACATAAATGGCCCCTATGTCTGCCTATATAGGGACACTATAGCCCGCCCTATGCCCTGTCTGCCTATATGGGGCCACTATAGCCTACCCTATACCCTGCCTGTATGCATGGGGCCCCTATAGCCTACTCCATGCCCTGCCTGCCTGTATAGGGCCCCTATAGCCTACCCTATGCCCTGCCTGCATGTATGGCACCCCATAGCCTGCCCTATGCCCTGCCTGCCTATATGGTGCCGCTATTGAGCACCCCATATCCTGCCTGCCTATATAAATGGCCCCTATAGCCTGCCCTATGCACCGCCTGCCTATATGGGGCCCCTATAGACTGCCCTAAGCCCTGCCTGTCGGTTACAGGCCCCTATAGACTACCCTAAGCCCTGCCTGCCTATATATGGCCCCTATAGCTACATAAACCCTGTCTGCTTACCTATATGGCCCTATAACTACCTAAACCCTGCCTTCCTATAGACCCCTATACCCTGCTTGCCTATCTATATGGAGCCCTATAGCTACCTAAACCCTGCTTGACTGCCTATATGGGGCCCTATGGCTACCTAAACCCTGCCTGCCTAAATGGATCCAATATAGCCTGGGGGGCAGGGAGTGAGGTACTGGAAAAGTGAGTATTCTATGATATTTGTGTCTAAATCTACAGGGACGAGTGGTGGCCGGTATAAGTCAGCATGGTGGTGTGGACCAGATGCCAAAAAAAAGGGAAAGTCACCGACTCGTCAGAGAAACATCACTTATGATTCCCAAGATGTAACTGCACTATAATCACTTATATGTTAGCAGAGTCTGTGTACAATGGTGTCTACCACTATATGGTCACTGTATGAAGGTAATACACAGTCTGTAGGGCACCTGTGCACACTGATACCTACCACTATATGGTCACTATACGACGGTACTATTGGTCTTTGTATACTGATCAGTAATAGTATAGGGGTATTATTCAGGCATTGTTTGGTGGTAATTTGTGGTTGTGTTCTGGTGGTATAATCAGGTCCTCATGTAGTAGTGTTATTGGTAATGTTGGTCTTGGTATAGTGGGATTTATTTGGTAGCAGTATGGTGATGATATGTAGGGTGAGGTATTTGCCCCTTGTATTATATAGTAACTGCATGTCCTGGTAAATGTTTGTGGTTGGGGAGGTGGGCGAGGGGGAGGGTAGGGGGGGCCCCATCCAAAAGTCTGCTATGGGGCCCAGGCTTCTCTAGTTGCACCCCTGAATAAGGGTATGTTGACATGAATTGTTAGATCCGTTTTGGATCCAAAAAACGCATCCAAAAGCGCTGTGTAAATCGCATCCAAAACGCATTCAACACGTATCCAACATGCGTTTTTGCTACAGCAGGAACACTATAGTTTTAAATAGGATGTCTGCTGTGTCAAACGAATGAAGAACTGACATGTCAATTCTTTGAACGGATCCGAAAGATCCATCACAAAGACGCTTGTAAACACGCATCAGTGATCACTTGCCTGAACGCCGATGCATGTTTTACATTGGAAGCAATGTACTGTAAATCACACTGTGCATTGAAAGATGCGTGTTTGGGTCTGTTAAGGGTTCGATACACGGATCCAAACACGTGTCTATAAAAGGATCGAAACCCGTGTGAACATCTCCTGACCCTTTAGAGACTTATCTAATTAGAATGGATTATGAACTTCATTTGCTCATTTACAGGGTATCCCTTTAAGTAAGCAGTATCTGCCATTTCTGAAACTCATAAACACAGATCCAATCAGCCCTAGAATAAAGTAAGGCAAGGCACTGCTGCATCTCATCATCACTGTTTTCATTGATTAGACTTGTTTTGTTAAACAATAAACCTCTTGCTAAAAGGAAAGAGACATGAAAATGTAAATTCCACTAAGTGGGTTCCCAGCATTTCATGCATATTCACATCTAAATGAGCACTTGGATTTGATGGATAGTTAAAACAGTTTGTCCTGATACATTCACTGTTTATGTTGTTTTCTATAGCAGGAAGCTAATTAGTTATGGAATTAAAGCGTTTTTTTTTTTAGTGTATGACAGCCATGTACCCTAGAGTTTTTCACTCAGCAATCTGTCATCATAGCTAAATATGTTCTGCCATCTTTGACAGTTCTATCTAGTTTTTCATACTGTAAGTTGCTATATTTCATTCATTGAAGTATTAGTTCAATAGGTTTCATGTAAAGCTTCTGCAGCTGAATAGAGGGAAAATGTGCACATTGAGGGTCACATGTATGAAAACTGTCTAGGTCTAAAACTCACTTTGTTGCCCATAGCAACAATCAGAGCGCCCCTCTCTTTTTTCCAGAGCACTATATGAAATGAAAGGGGCGCTGTGATTGCTATGGGCAACAACGTGAGTTTTAGACCTAGACAGTTTTCATACAAGTGGCCCTGATTCTTTGCAGAGAACAGCTAGTCGTGGGGTTCACATCAGCAGGGCCGCCATCAGAAATTTCAGGGCCCCCTTCAGCTAAAGCGCCTGGGCCCTTCATCATCAAACCCACACCCTGTCAACTTCATCGTTCCGCCCCCACCAACCACACCCAGGAACCTCTGCCAACCAACCCCAGGAAAAAAAAAATGCAATTGCACCATTGTCCTTGGATTTAGCTCTTCTTGAATTTTACAACATACAGTTTATCTACTGTATATTGTGTGGGTCAGTACATATACAAGGGCCAGCAAATACCACTGCATGATCACCGTGTGTCACCACTATGTTACTGACCAAACCTGTATACCCAGACCAATATAACCAAACAATAGTCAAAGACCAAATAATACCGCCACATATCACTACTATATAGTGACTAATATCACTCCAATGTTACTGACCAAACCTGTATACCCAGACCAATATAACCAAACAATATACAAAGACAAAATAATACCAACATGTATCACTACTATATAGTGACTAATATCACTCCAATAATGCAGACCAAACCAGTATAGCCAGACTAATTTAACCAAACAATATACACAGACCAGATAATACCGCCACATATCAATACATATGGTGACTAATGTCACTATAATGTTACTAACCAAACCAGCATACTAAAGCCGATATTACCAATAACAACAATATACAAAGACCGAGTAATACGGCCACATCATCACCACATAATTCCAAAAATGCAGAATAATGCCACGATACTGTTACTGAATATAATCCATTACAATAACACCAGTATTACCACCATACAGTGACCATATAGGGGGACATGTATGAAAACATGTCTAGGTCTAAGACTTTCTTTGTTGCCCATAGCAACCAATCAGAGTTCCCCTTTCATTTTTTCAGAGCACTATAAAGGGGAGCTCTAATTGCTTGCTACGGGCAACAAAGAAAGTCTTACACCTAGACAGTTTTCATACATGTGGCCCATAGTGGTAGATAAAAGTGCACACAGTGCAGTTACATTTAGTGAATCACAGGTGACGTTGTCTGATAAGTCGTTTACTTTCCCTTTTCTTCTCCATCCAGTCCAGGCCACCATGCCGACTTCTCCCGGCCACTACTCGTCCCTGCAGAATTCACAATACAAACACCTGAGACTCCTCACTTTATCATATTCCCACCTGTACACACACCCCTATGAACAAACTCCCCATACATAGTGCTTCAAATAGAAATAATTAGCCCTTTGGTGCCCTGGTAGTTAGTTTTATAGGATCCCCCGTAGGGAAGTGGATAGTGGGCCCCCGTAGGTAGGTAGCCATGTAGAAGGCCCCCCGTAGGTAGAGGGAGAACTTGAGTGCAGCCCCACATGGAGGAAACTTGAGTGGGGTCCCACTCAGCCACCGCTTGTAGCCCAACTCAAGTTCCCCCAGCCGTGTGGGGCCCTACAGGTCTGGTGAGGGGATTTTAGCGGGGCCCCAAAAAACTCCAGGCCTTGAGCAGGGCCCCACAACAGTCAGGGGCCTTGAGTGGGGCCCCACTAAACTCAGGGGCCTTAAGTGGGGCCCCACAACACTCAGAGGCCTTGAGCAGGGTCCCACAAATTCCAGGGTCCTTGAACGCGGCCCCACAAATCACAGGGGCCTTGAGCGGGTCCCAAAAATCTCTGGGGCCATGAGCGGGGCACCACAAAACTCATGGGCCTTGAGCGGAGCCCCACAACAATCAGGGGCCTTGAGCAGGCCCACAAATACCCGGGCCCTTAGTGGACCCCAAAAATCCCAGGGCCCTTTAAACGGGGCCCCATAACATTCAGGGGCCTTGAGAAGGGCCCCACAAATCCAGGGACTGTGAGCAGGACCCCACAGGACTGGGAAGTGGCCTGGCATCCCTGTTGAAAAATAGGGACCCGTGCTGTGAGTGACGCTGCACGCCATAGTTTTACATGCATTTCAGTGTAACTTACTTCTTCCGCGCACAGCAGCTTGTGATCGAGCAGCTGGGTCCCGCTCCTCCCTTTGCCGCGGCCCTCCCCCCCTCCCTCTGGCCGCGGCCCCCCTCCTCCCTCTGGCCGCGGCCCCCCTCCTCCCTCTGGCCGCGGCCCCCCTCCTCACTCTGGCCGCGGCCCCCCTCCTCCCTCTGACCGCGGCCCCCCTCCTCCCTCTGGCCGCGGCCCCCCTCCTCCCTCTGGCTGCGGCCCCCCTCCTCCCTCTGGCCGCGGACAGGATGTTGACAAATTAAATCCGCCCTGTGGCCAGAGAAATGCACTGAAATGCCTGCAGCCTGATTTCTCTACCTTTACTGTGAAGCAAGGTGCGGTACCTGTTGGCGGCCCCCTCCTCCTTACTTCACAGTCCAGCCAGGCCCTGTACGGCAGTACTGGTTGTACTGCACATCAGTAAAATTTCCCCAGATCTGTATGTTGCCAAAGTAATCCTGGACAGGACAAAGAGTTGTCAAATCTGACAAGTTTTTAGCTGGTGCATTTTTTTTTTTAAAACAAAACCTGTCAGGTGGTTTATTCTGCCCTATCCCAGAGCAGGATATGATAGAGGGATAGGGAGCTCTGTGATATATAGCTTTATATGATTTGGTGCTGAATTTCTTATTAAACTGCAGAGAAAATCTAAAAAATGAAGCTGAAAGTGCTGCTACCCCTGTCCACATACAGTGATTGACATTTTGCTCTGTACACACACTAATACAGGGAAAGCTGACTTTAATGCTGCTGGAGTCAGTGCTTCAAGAGCCACCACACACAGACATATCCAGGACACGGGCTGCAAGTGTCGCATTCCATGTGTCAAGTCACTCATGACCAATAGACAACGGCAGAAGTGTCTTACCTGGGCCAAGGAGAACAAGGACTGGACTGTTGCTCAGTGGTCCAAGGTGTTGTTTTCAGATGAAAGTAATTTTTTTCATTTCATTTGGAAATCAAGGTCCCTGAGTCTGGAGAGACATAAAAGCTAAGCTGCATGAGGTCTAGTGTGAAGTTTCCACAATCACTGATGGTTTGGGGAGCCATGTCATATGCCGGTGTAGGTCTACTGTGTTTTATCAAGACCAAACTTAATCATACATGCCAACTCTCCCTTTTTTTGGCGGGGGGGTCCCGCTATTTGGGGCCCCCTCCCGCCCTCCCGGGGAGTTGGCATTCCTCCCGCCGCCCAGCAGGCGGCGGGGGTTTTTTTAAATGGCCGCGGCGACAAGTAGCGCTAGTGCGCTACTCTGGCGCCGCCGGGCCGCTCCTACAGGCGGTGATAGCGCCCGCTGCCCCCGTTTTCACCCGCCCGGGAGTGACGCGCGGCTGCAGGGGAGTGACGCGCGGCTGCTCTCACTTCCCCCTGCGCCGCTGAGGAGATCGTCCGGAGGGGCCCGTGCTGCAGGAGCCTGGTGAGGGTAAGTGGATTTTATTTTTTATTTTTATTAGCTTATGGGGGGCTCTGCCTGCAACAATAGGGGCACTACCTGGCAACAGAGGGGACATCTACCTGGCAACAGAAGGGACATCTCCCTGGCAACAGAGGGGGCACTACCTGGGGCAACAATGGGGACATCTACCTGGCAACAGAGGGGGCATCTACCTGGCAACAGAGGGGGCATCTACCTGGCAACAATGGGGGCACTACCTGGCAATAATGGGGGCACTACCGGGCAACAGAGGGGGCACTACCTGCAAACAATGGGGGCATTTACCTGGCAACAATGGGGGCACCTACCGGGCAACCAATGGGGGCACCACCTGGCTAACAATGGGGGTACCTACCTGGCTAACAAAGGGGGGCACCTACCTGGCTAACAAAGGGGGGCACCTACCTGGCTACAAGGGGGCATCTACCTGCCTGGAAGGGGCACTCCCGGCTTATGGGGGGTGACTACCTGGCTATAAGGGCCTCTGCCTGGCTTTCTTCTAAAGCCATTATGCAGTTTAGGTGGAGTGGGTGTGGCTTTTTGCAGGGGCGTGGCATACCGACTATATGGGCGTGTCCATGCAAATTTTTGCCGCGGCGCGCTAAGCACACCGCCCACTAAAGTCTCCTGCTTTTTCATTTTCAAAAGTTGCCAACTATGAACTTAATGCAGCAGTCTACCAGGAAATTTTAGAGCACTTTGTGCTTCTCTCTGCCTACAAGTTTTTTGGAGAGGGAAAATTTTTCATTTTCCAGCATGCCCTGGCACCTGTCCACACTGCCAAAACTACCAATACCTGGTTTAATAATCACAATATCATGTGCTTGATTTGCCAGCAAACTCGCCAGCCCTTAACCACATAGAGAATCTATGGGGAAATTGTCATGAGAAAGATGAGAGACACCAGACCCAACACTGCAGAAGAGCTGAAGGCTGTTATCAAAACAACCTGGGTTCCATAACACTTCTGCAGTGCCACCGCCTGATGCCTCTATGCCAAGGTGCAGTAATGCAGTTATTCATGCAAAAGGAGCCCTGACTAAATTACTGAGTGCATTTATGTACATACTTTCATTTGGGCCCAAACATTTCTGTGTTCCAAAATTTTTTTACAGTTGGTCTTATATAACATTCTAATTTCTGAGATCATGACTTTTGGGTTTTCCTTGGTTTTATAGCCATAACACCAAGATTACATAACTAAACACTTGACAAAGTTCCCTCTGTTTGTAATGACTCTCTATAATATCGGAGTTTCACTTGTTGAATTTAATTACTGAAAAAAAAAAAAAACGTTTTGGCTGGTTTTCTAATTTTGAGAAGCACCTGCATATACAAGGGCTGCTGATACGTCTTTGGCTTTACCCAGAAAGAAACGAGATAGAAAGATGAAACTTTACATTTATTCCACATACTCTCCACTGATGACAACATACTTCTTACATATTCCAAGTTCTGTAAGCCTTGCACAAAGAAGGATTTCGGTTGTGCCTCAAACCATCATCCGGTAGCAGCCTTGGGATCAGACATGGAGTGAAATTTGGTACCCTTGTGGTGTGTCTTCAGGTTTGGCACCAGATGATAGTCCGAGGGTGCTAGATCTGGTGAAGACGGTGGGGGGTCAACCACTGGAAGACTAGCCCCCCCTGCTTTCCCGTGGTTGCTTGTGCAGCGTGAGCGGAGGCGTTGTCTTGCAGGAACAAGATTCCTTTGGACAGCTTGTCAGTCTTTTGGCCTTCAGAGCTGCCTTCAATTGGTCCAAAAATTCAATGTAATAAACCCTTTCATTGATGTAAGGTAGTTCACTACAGCAAACCATCCTTATCCCAGAACATAGACATCAAACAAAATTAGTGGCTGATTTTTGCACACTGAACTTCATTGGACACGGAGAACCACTGTGCTTCCACTCTTTTGACTGCTGCTTGGTTTCAGGGTCATACAACTAAATCCAGATCTCATCCATAATGACCAGTTGTTTCAAAAAGTTTGAGTTAGTCCAGAAACGCTGACACATGGACCGGGAAGGGTTTTTACTCGCATGCTTTTCTAATCTGTGTCAAACATTTGGGGACCTACTTTGCAGATAGCTTCTTCATGTTCAAATGTTCATGGATAATGACACAAACACGTTCACGAGAAATCCCCATGATGTCTGCTATTCCTTTAGTTGAAATTCACCAATTCTCCATTATGAGTTTGTGCACAGCATCAACGATCTCTGTTCTTAACCCTGTTCTTAACTGTAGAATATGAAGGGCACTGATCCCCCAATGTCTGTGACATATCACCATGCCATGAATATACTTTGCACACTTTCCTTGCAGAAACAAGAATTTTATCACTCCTCTACTCTCATTTGCTGTGAATATCGCCTTAGACTCCGCCATTTTGTTTTCCCGCTTGCCTAGATCACTGTTGCCATAAGCTACAAACACAACATTTTTAAAACATATATTAGACACATAAGGCTTTCATGTGATGTAACATTCTTCACCATAGAAATAAAAAAAGAACACAAAGCCAAAGACTTATCAGCAGCTCCTCGTAGATATGAAAGAGAGGTAAAAAGATAAATTGATCGATCAATTGATAGACAGAATGAAGGTAGATAGAAAAAAAGATGAGTTGATAGATATCACTGTGGTGAGAAAACCTCCTAAACTCCGCTTTCCCTGCAAATATATAAATATGTAAATAAATAAAGGAAAAAATCTAATTGGAACAAAGGTAAAAAACATTCACAACTAATAGTCTCAGTTAGAAAGTTTGTTCACATATAATTATAGAAGCAATAGCTTATTTTTGAGGATCATCAATCACCCCTAAAATCTTTCTAATATCGGACCCTGTAATAGTTGCGGTTGATGAATTGTTGTATACCTCATTGAAATGCATAGTCTTCAACTCAAACACATTCAGCATTGTGTTTCTAGCTTTACAGATGCATAGTGTTTATCTAAAGACTGAACGCAATTTATCAGAAACAATAGATGCTTCTCATTCTTCTTGTGTCCCCTTGGTTTTGCATATATATCACAACTATAATACCAAAAGAGATCAATTATTCATAAACTTTTACTTTAACAGTTTTAATGGCTTTTATGTGTTGTTAAAGATTTAGCTTCGACATGAATGAGATTAAACTATTTCAGTACTCTGATCTGGATAGTGCTTGCTAAAAATCCTATTGTTTCCACCTTGGTTCCACTCACATAGTATGACAACTAATCTCCATTTATCTTAAATAGACACCACCTTCTCTGACTATGTTACCAGTAGCGTCTGACATCTGGCCCCCTACTCTCGGAGTTCTGAGGTTGCTCAAAGAACTGGGGGACTGTCTCATACTTCTGAAGTAAAGTGGTCCCTTAGGTTATGATATTTTCAACATGCAAAACTGTTTCCTAGAACACTCACCATACGATGTCACCATCACTCAGATCTGCGGGATGTGTGATTAACTGGAAGATCCAGCTAAATATTCTGAACATTTTACTTGTAAACCCTCTGTATTAGAGAGGTACATGCACTGACTGGCAGTCGAGTAGCATCTCTCTATAGTGTGGTACTATATGTTCTGTACTGCTCTTTACATGTGCCAGGAGGAACTACTTCTTTGGGTACCAGGTGAGGTTGGACCATTTTCTGTGCTTCTGGTACATTGCGTATCAAGTGCATTACCCAAAGATGCTCCTGTCCTCCAAACAGAAAGTGATTTACAGTTTCCAGCAGGTTTTTTTTTCTGACTATTCTATGTAAGTACTCACTTTAGTAGTAATCTGCTTAATTTTCTTTAATCTTCATTTTGTCTTCTGCTGCGGTGACATTTTAAAACATCGGAACCAATTCCCAATTTTCATAGACTTTTGGTTTGAACATACAATTAGTGTCCTGTAACCAATTAATACATTTATGTTTAGGGACCACTGTACACTATGTTTAGGGTAGTGTGAATAGCTGGCAATCATTTTAGAAGACCGTGTCAGACTGGAGTACTTTGGGCCCTGCAGAGAAAATCATTCTTGGGGTCCTGGTTGACTATGTATAAATAATACAAGACCACCACAATCATATAGTAAGGCTATGTCTACACTGTACATGAAAATGATCGTATCTTCGGCGCTTTTCGTTTTTAAAAGCGCCGAAGATACGATCGTTCGTGCGGCCCCATTGATGGCAATAGAGAAGACGAGCTGCAGTCTACACAGCTCGTCTTTCCTCTGCTCGTCATTCGGCAGCGGCATATTATACAACATGTTATATAATACGCCGGCGCTTCTCATTTTATTGGCATCTTCACATACAATACAATTGTATGGGCGACGTCAGGAAAACAAGAAGCGACCGCGGTTTTTGCACAAAGCGTGACAAAATTCGCGGTACTGCATCTGAGAAAAAACGGTCGCTCCAGTCATTACAGGTACAGTCAGTCTGTGGTGAGGGGGGCATGTCGCAAATATGTCTGTAGCAACTCCTATAGCTTCACCACTTGGGGGTGTATTGATTGGATCTAGTGCGTACCAGAGTATACTTTGGTCCTTCAGTGGGCCAGTCCTCCACTCAATGTAGAAGGAACTGGGAATTGGCAGATCCATGTCAGAAGGATTAAAATCGATGGCACTGGGTACTTTAACTACACATTTTAATTGAGAGCTGGAGGATCGCTGTAAGCTCAATCATCCCTGTAGCTGAATCCCCAAAACATGAACAAAGCCCAGACCATTTAATGTGAGACAGTTGTGTCCAGAGACCATGGAAAGTTACTCAAAGCTAGAACATAGAAGCAGCCTAGAGCAAAACAAAATGTAAATTGCTGTTTGAATACGTTATTCTATTTAATATATCTCAGACTTGTTTGTGCTTCATTGCCTGAACACAAATGGCCAAACTTTTTTTTAATTTTTTAATTTGTTTCCGTTTCTATATTATGTTTTTTAGTTGAGCTGATTTATTAGGCGGAATTTTTAAGAGTTTTGGGGGAATTTTCCCAAAATTTTTCCCACATTTGTGGACAATTTTATGTAGAGGTAATACACTTGGTTTATCTCTTAGGGCTATGTTAGGTAGAGACGGAATCACATTAAAATCAAAATAAGATTTCTGAGCTACAGAAAAACACGTTTTAAATGTTAAATTTATATTAAAAAACTACCCATAGAAACAAAATTATTGGGGGCAACAAAAATCCCCGGAATAGTGTAAAGAAGTCTAGAGTGGCTTATACAACTGCATGCATGAATTTATACGGCTTTGACTTTTGGTTATAAGAAAGGTCACAGGCACGCAATCAAAATCAATAAAAGTAACCAGGATTCAGAATAGGCGGGTTTCCATGTGTACTAAAAAGACAAAAAAAGCTTTCCTTTTAAAAAATCTTTGGGGGAATTTAATTCTCCATTCTTAGAAAATATGTTTTGGGGCTGGCATTGCAAAAAATTCTTTGGGATTACTGATAAACCCCTTTTCCGTCCTTATTCATACGGGGAAAATTTGCATTAATTTGGGCCCGCCCTTTGTGATATTGCCCCCACGGGCAGAGAAGCCTACAGACACTTTGAAGGAAATTTTTTATTAAACTATTGTTTGGCCAAAACCCCCCTAAAAAAATTTGAATTTTACCCCCCACATTCATTTTTCCTATTTTTACGGGCCCCAAAAGAAACATTAAAAAGGCCATAAAAATTTTTTTGGGGACTTTTAAAAATAATCAAAAACCGAAAAAGGCTCTTTAACACTGGTCAATGATTGGGATGTTCATATGGATTTTTAAAACGATGAAAACCATTACCCTTTTTGGACCAGTTAGGGGTTAAAGGGCCAAAAAAACCCCCTTTTATTTTGCCTAAAAATCCCTTTAAAAGGGCGGGAATCCCCCCGGGGTATACCCCATAAAAAATTAAAGGCATTGAGCCTATTTTTTTCCCCAAAAGGTTTAACGTCTTAAATAAATAGAATTCTACATACATTCCTAAAATTTGCTTTGGACTTGAAACTAAACGTATTAAATGCATCTGGGATTGTGCCCTCATTAGTGAATTTGATTAAGACACTTACTCAGCTATTATGTGTCAAATTTGGCCACTTAGATACTACAATATATTGTTCCATAACAAAAAAATGGTATTTATCATTTCAGTGATTGTCTGCATATCAATTCTGCAGGAAATTTGCTTCTAGTCTCCTAACCTGATTCAGTTACTTAAAAAGCTATGAGGTTAACACAACAAAATCAAACCAGAATAAAAATTCTTCACAGTATGGGAACCCTTTATGAACATCACACATCTACCACCCCAAATTGAACAGAAACTACACTTGGGCTTCAGCTATACTACTTGGTATTTTGAGTGTAACCTCTATCTCCATGACATTACCATGACAATTTTGCCACAATGAATGATGTGACAGTATCTGTCCTAGGTCAATATCTTACACACCTATTCTCTAGGGGGGCCATTTAGATGTGATTATTCCCATAATCTATGTGACTGGGCCCTCTTTCATCTCCATATTATGTTTTCTGTGCTAATTGATACATAGCTTTTCTGGAGTGTTAAAGACACACAAAACTACTGAACTTTGTTTCATCAAACATCTTTTATTTGGGGGATTAAATAATTTTGTCAATGGATAATCCCTTTAGTCCCAATGTTGGTACAGTGGTGATGGGAGAGGCAAGTATGGATTCAATTTTTTTTTTATTTTGGTGAAGTGTGGGGCAGAAGGATGTTTTCAAACACATTGGAAAATCCTTTAAAGTTTTAATTAGAAAAGACGACTCTGAGTGCACCAGTGCATTGACTGGCCTGCACAACAGCAGGGATCACTTTACTGCTTGTATAGGAGAGGATGTAGGCAGTGGGACTAAGCAACTGGCATGTGTGTATATGGGCACTGGATACACTAGGTGGACATTCTGCGAGCTTATCCAAAGAACACCAGCGGGTGCCATAACAAGCAACATCTAGAAACCAGAGAATTTTTGTAAACTATTTAAAAAAAATATAATGTGTCTGTCTGATTCAACTGAAAAATTGAACATATAATTGTGGGACTGATATCTAATGTTTACAATTCTGCCTCACAGCCTACATATTAATTATTGACCTTATTGGGACTCAGTCTGTACACTAAGCTCTTCCTAGTAGTGTCTGCAGGCTTTGAAGGAATCCAGAAAAATTGGAACTCTGTATCAGAAAAATGGAGACCTGGGGCGACATCAATGAATTTGCATGCATAATTTTTGTAACATGGCACAGATACATCAGTTCTAAACAGATATAGAGGAGTGTATAATACGACAGCATGAATGAAAGTGTTATGCGCCAAACATTTTTGGAGCATAATGCTCAATATTGGTGCACAGAGTGTTATGCGCCAAACTTTACGGCAGTTTCGCACCAAACTTTGATGCATTAAGATGTGTCTTCAAATTTGGCTGTATGCCTGTTCATACATCTATAGATCCGGCAATATACGGCAAAAAAATGGCGAAGGAGAAATCTAGATGTTGCCCCAGATTTTTATAAAAATGAAAGGAATTAACACAGAATTTTGAACATAAAATTGCAGTAGAATGGAATGAAAGATGCTTACGATGGTTTACCAAATCTTTTTAAATGTTTTCTACTGCCTCCCAATTTGCAAAAATAAAAATGCAACTGGTACTCACCTCTCTCACTTCTACTGGAGCTCCCATGTTTCCCAGTGGTCCCCCAATAATGATGTTACCTTCATAGCTCATGTGTAGCCAATCGTTAGCCTCAGCAGTCACAAACCTGCACATACTGCATGTGACTGCTTAAACCAATAATCGGCTGTGGCATCATGTGAGCCATGAAAGAAATGTTATTGGACTTCATTAGAACTCGATGTTTCCCAGTGGTCCCCCAGTGATGATGTTACCTTCATGGCTCATGTGCAGCCAATCGGCCTCAGCAGTCACAAACCTGCAAATACTGCATGTGACTGCTGAGACCAACACGTCACTGCTTAAAGGAGTTTTATCGTTTGAGCTGTTCGGGCTGTTCAGCTAATTTTCACAGATTGAGTTTGAAATCCATGGGCGTGTCTCTCCTCCCAACAGGCGTGTCTCTGCTCCCAGGAGGCGTGTCTCCCCTCACTGAAGAACTGTGACATCATCATTTTGTTTTAAGCAGGGGATGCAGAAGGTTGTCTGGATATAACAGCTCTGTAGCCTCCTGCATGCTTATGTCTGCAGCCTTGAGGCTCCAAACTCCAGCAAGCACCTGTCATATGTCTTAGTTTACACACAAATGACACTGAAACCAGCAGCTGTTACTTATAGTGGTGTTCACCCAAATTGTACTGACAACAGGCAGAGATCTTTACTCAACTACAAATGTCAGCTTCAAGTAAAGATCTCTGCTTGCTGTCAGTGACATGTGAGTGAAAACAATGGGGGGAGAAGCAATCAGCGTTGAGAGAAGACCATGCTCAACCTGTAACTGACTTGGGCTGGTAGTGTAGTGGTAGAGCTTTGCTCTTACAATGAAGGGGTTTGGAGTTCTAGTCCCTCACAGAGTATCCCCCCCAATTCTACACATATCTAGAGAGACCTAAAATATATATGTTGATCTCTGTAATGATATATATACACATACATAGCTCCCCTATATCATGTCTCATTCCCCAGAGTATATGCATTGAATCACATATGTTGGAAGCGCTTGGTGTGACTGTGAGGATAGGACACTATATAGGGGAGCTTTGTGTGTGTATATGAATAAAATTATAGATGTCTACACATATATTTTCATATCTTTACATATGTTTACAATTTATAAAAGAAAAAAAAAAACTACTGATGGGGCTTGAACTCCCAACCTCTCTCTTGCAGAGTGGATCAGCTAAGCACTGCACTATACAAGTGGCATGTACAGATGCAGTGTTGAATCCTTATGTTATACACTATAGAAGATGATGTCATAAGGAGGCGGGGCTTGCATTCCATCTGAGTAACAGAACGCACTCTTTTCAAAGTAGCAGCTTAAGGACTGGACCTGTGAGGAGGGGAATCAACCTCTTGGCAAAAGCCCCTTAAATAGCCAGTAATTGCCCAGATCCTTCACCATAGAGCTGGGAGATGTACATAGAGCCAGCAGACCTTGGTTTCACTATCAATTTTAACAGCTCAGAGGGGAGTAAACACAGAGTGTGCAGGCAGCCAATCACAGCGCAGGGGGCGTGGCCAGGGCATTTCCTGTCTAGGGGCGTATCCCAACAGGCTGAATAAAATGTCAGCCAGCCAATCACAGTGCAGGCGGCGTGTCTAGGGTGCAGGAACCGACCAGGGGGCGTTCCGACCAGCAACAGCAGAAATAGAACACAGATTTACAGAGAAGCTCATATCTGCTAAACCAAGTGACAGAGGTAAAGCAACCCAATTACAAAAGTGCTTATTTTTACTGTCCCCATAATCTGAGACATGATCTTTGTAACGATAAAACCCCTTTAAGCCAATAATCGGCTGCAGTATTACGTGAGCCATGAAAGTGATGTTATTGAACTTCATTAGAACTCCGCTGTTTCCCAGTAGTCCCCCAGTGATGATGTTACCTTCATGGCTCATATGCAGCCAATCACTGGCTTCAGCAGTCACGTACCTGCATTTACCGCATGTGACTGCTGAAGACAATAATTGGCTGCAGCATCATTTGACCCATGAAAGTGATGTTATTGGACTTCACTAGAGCTCTGGTGTTCTCCGCTAGTCTCCCAGTGGTGATGTCACATTTGTGGTTCATGTTCAGCCAATCATTGGCCCCATCAGTCACATATATGGATGTACCACATGTGACCATTGATTCCAGCGACCTCTGAATTCTCTAATTGCCTGCTGCATAATCTCAGTCATGAACATGATGTAATTGGTCGTTGGACTTCATTGGAGCTTTCATAGCTTCATAGTTCATGTGCAATCATTTGTCCTAGCAGTCATGTACCTGCATGTATTGAATGAGACCGCTGAGTCCAGCATGTAACTGTTGAAGCCAATAATTGGCTACAACATCTTGTGAGCCATGTACGTGATATCATTCATCATTAGACTTCATTGGAGCTTCAGAGGTGTTGGAATGGTGGTGGCAGGAGAGGTGAGTACTAGTAATTTTTTAATTTTAGCACGATGGGGGGGCAGTAGGGAAGTTTTCTTCAAAATATTGTTGAATGATTAAGTAACAACATTTTTGTCAGGGCTGGGCAGCGCTCGGCTTGCAGGGTGCAAGAGTCTGCAGCAGCTGATCAGCGACCACACCCTGATAGACAGTCTGCTCGGAGCTGTGTGAGTGACAGAGGTCCAGCCACTCCTGACAGGGGGCGTGTCGCACCAGCCAATGGGAGGACCCGGAGGCCGCTCCAATCAGCTACAGGGGCGGTATCTGGGGATCCCATTTAAACTTCCTGGAGGCTGAGTGCAGCGCCTGTGATATTTTCCTGGCTGCCTATTTCTGTGCTATTGTTTGTTGTCTTTACCTGTGTACCTGACCTCGGCTTGTTCTCCTGACCCCGGCTTGTCTTTTGTTTTTGTACCTCGCTCCCTTTTGGCTTTTGACCCCGGCTTGTTTACGTTTATCCCTCTGATTCTTATTTGTGGCTTTGGCGTTCCCGTTTTGGTATTGACCCGGACTGTCTGACTATTCCTCCTCCTGACGGCCCCAGCACTTTAGCAGCGCAGGGACTGTCGCCCAGTTGCCGTCTGCCGCCTAGGGCAGCACGTCAAGCAGGCAGGGACAGTGGGCTGGGTTCCAGTCAGGGCTCACTGTACCTCCCTTGATGTGACAATTTTATAGTATTTTAAGACAAATGAAAAAAAGATGATTATTATAAAAACTGTTGTTTGCAAGAAGGGACTGTTTCTATATTTTCACATTTGCAATTCTCCTACTTGTCACCATGGAAATGGCTTCAGACAAAACGGGGGCTTATTTATTTGTACTGAATCCAAGGTCACTTCAGAAAAAGAAATCCCATGGGTTTCACTTAAGTTAAAAAGGCAATAAAGGATGAACCAACATGAAAGAGTGACCTGAAATTCATCTATCAGTATATCGATTCTTTTGAAGACTGATTAACAACAAATTACTTTCTATTCAAATTGGCCTATTTTCTATATCAGATGACTTCAATGTCATCACAAGAGAGTAAAAACAGGCTTTTGTAATTTTGCAGATTACAAACTTTATCCTTACTGTAGGAAGCAGAGATGTTAAACGCCCCAGTTGATGCTAATTTAACCCTTTATCATGCAAGAGGCTTCAGAAGTGATATACAGATAAAGGTGGTTTACTTTGGGCAGTATTCACATTTGCACTTTACAGTGAGGTATACCGTATATCATACAGGGAGCTTCAAAAGGTTTTGTGTTTTCACACAGGATTGATACACTGCAGATTTTTTACAGCGGATTTGTGTACAGAAAATTTGTGCCATATATTATAATGCTAGCAATGTGAATGATATTTTAGGAAATCTCTTTCACATATAGAAGAAAAAAATCTACACACAATCTTCTCATAGTTGTAGATGTTGCATCAGAAATGCTGCGGATCCACAGAACAAAACTCGATTGCAGATTCTAAATTCATTGGAGTAGATTTACCATCGTGTTTTCATGTGGGCTTTGTCCTTGAATACACCAAAACGTAGTGCATTTATGTATATCTCATTATAGACATAATTATTAAAGGGGATTGGCCGAAAATCATGGCCAAAAGTCACAGCACAGACTGGAGAGCTGGCCATGCCTGCACAGTCACTCTCCATTCTGTTCTAAAGGAGGTTCCAAGTACAGCCGAGCGGTGTGTTCGGCTCTGGTCAGAACTCTCCTAGAACAGAATTGAGAGCTGTGCGCGACTTTCCCAAGATAGGTGTGGGTCCTAGAGGTGGAATCTGCACCTATCGGAAAATGATCAAAGGGAATGTAGGAATTTTATCAAAAAGCATTCTGCTACTTTATAATACATGAAAATGTGAGGTTCTTAGTATACATTTTTTATCAAAACTTTAATTGCCCATCTGCCACAACAAGGTGACCTCAATACAGATGGGAACCTACTATGACATTTTACCACACTTGGGGCAACATGTATGAAAATTGGATATAAAACTCACTTTGTTGTCCATAGCAACCAATCAGAGTGCTTGTCTCATTTCATATAGTGCTCTGGAAAAATGAAAGGGCGCTCTGATTCATTCCAAGGGCAACAAAGAGAGTTTTAAACCTAGATAGTTTTCATGCATGTGGCCCTTGGTGTCTGCTCAGACCTCCATATTCTCAGGGAGAGAAGATCCCAGCTACACTTTGCTCTGATTGAAAACAGTCTATGTGTGGATGGGTGACGTGCACAACCAAAATGGTGACTAGCCACTTCCCTATACAAACAGTTAAAAAAAGCAAAAAATTATCAGAACATCCAAGGCAATTTTAAAAAAGTTAGTATGGGTGCACGCTGGTCTGGCAGCAGAAGCAGTGCAAACGCAACACAATATCAGCAGCACTCTATAAACACTAAGAAAACAGTCAAAGGCAATGTAGGAGGTTTTTCAAAAAGCATTTCTGCTACTTTAGAATACATGAAAGTTTGAGGTTCTTATTGTACTTTTTTGATCAAATCTGTAATTGCCCATCTATGACATTTTATGTCACTTAATGTCTGTTCAAACCTCCATATTTTCAGGGAGAGAATGTCCAAGCTACACTCTGCTCTGATTAAAAAAAGTCTGTGTGGATGGGCGGTGTGCACAACCAAAATGCGGGCTAGCCACTCCCACATGCGTGTGAAGCAGAAAACATTTTTTCTTATTGATTTTAATAATTGCTTGTACAAATACTGATAAAGTTATTTTAATATCTTATGGGTGATTGTTTATAATAGGTGTTTTTCTAATACCGTGTTTTTCCAAAAATAAACCCTCCCCCCAAAATAAGCCATAGCCTGATTTTCACAGATTTTTGGAGTAGGCTTTAAATACACTCACCGGCCACTTTATTAGGTACACCTGTCCAACTGCTCGTTAACACTTAATTTCTAATCAGCCAATCACATGGCGGCAACTCAGTGCATTTAGGCATGTAGACATGGTCAAGACAATCTCCTGCAGTTCAAACGAGCCTCAGTATGGGGAAGAAATGTGTTTTGAGTGCCTTTGAACGTGGCATGGTTGTTGGTGCCTGAAGGGCTGGTCTGAGTATTTCAGAAACTGCTGATCTCCTGGGATTTTCACGCACTACCATCTCTAGGGTTTACAGAGAATGGTTCGAAAAAGAAAAAACATCCAGTGAGCGGCAGTCCTGTGGGCGGAAATGCCTTGTTGATGCCAGAGGTCAAAGGAGAATGGTCAGACTGGTTCGAGCTGATAGAAAGGCAACAGTGACTCAAATAGCCACCCGTTACAACCAAGGTAGGCAGAAGAGCATCTCTGAACGCACAGTACGGCGAACTTTGAGGCAGATGGGCTACAGCAGCAGAAGACCACACCGGGTGCCATTACTTTCAGCTAAGAACAGGAAATGAGGCTCCAATTTGCCCAAGCTCATCGAAATTGGACAGTAGAAGAATTGGAAAAACGTTGCCTGGTCTGAGGAGTCTCGATTTCTGCTGCGACATTCGGATGGTAGGGTCAGAATTTGGCGTCAACAACATGAAAGCATGGATCCATCCTGCCTTGTATCAACGGTTAGGGCTGGTGGTGGTGGTGTCATGGTGTGGGGAATATTTTCTTGGCACTCTTTGGGCCCCTTGGTACCAATTGAGCATCGTTGCAACACCTTGTGGAATCTATGCCACGAAGAATTGAGGCAGTTCTGAAGCAAAAGGTGGTCCAACCCGTTACTAGCATGGTGTACCTAATAAAGTGGCCGGTGAGTGTATAAGCCCTACTCCAAAGATAAGCCCTAGTTAGTCATCACTTTCTGAGTGATGTCACCTCCAGTGTTTTCAGGATGACCATAGAGTGCAATGTGTAAGTGAAAGTTCAGTATTCACACACATACATATACACTCACATTGCACACAAACACACATCTATACAATCACACAAACAACTGTGACTTCCTGGGACTTGTAGTTCCCCAGCATGCCACACTTTCAAGATAGGGCACTGAAAAAACAAACACGCTCCATGGTTTTTGCCTACAGGTTATGTACTGTGTGTGTATGTATATATAATTATATACATACACACACATACATACACACACCCAGTACATAACCTATAGTCAAAAACCATAGGGTATATGTGTGTATATATTTACACACTGGTACTTTTAGTTCCACAGCAGCTGCCAAGGAACTAAATGTTCCAGCTTGCAGTGTCTGCACCCGTCCTGTTAAAAAATGCCCTCCCCCAAAAATAAGCCCTAGCCCTTTTCTTTTTAAAATGAAAATAATATAAGACCTGGTCTTATTTTTGTAAAAACACGGTAGTAAAAACTTGGGATTAATCTAAGCCATTGTTATTGTAATTGACCTTTTATATAAATGTAGGTGTTGTTGATTAAAAGTATCCTAGACCAACCTCATCTTCCAATCTCGCTCCCTTCCAGCTGCCCTCAATGTGTTGCTTATACATTTTGTGATTAAGGGTCAAATGGTAGACATATTTATTCATCCTTATATGCAAAGTTGCTTCAATTTTTATATTAGACGTACTTGAGCAATAAAAAACTGGGTGTGTAATAGTACATTTTCTTTTAATTACTTTAGGTTTTACATTTTTGCAAAATAATGAACTACAAAGTCTAATCATTTACCACTACATTAATGTCATCCCATGCAATTACGAGTACAATATTTATATTGTAACTCTACCTATGCTGCTAAGTATAATTATTACTAATTCTAAGATTGCAATATAATATTTCATATGGTGCTCTACAATCGAACCCTTTAGTTTGAACATAAGAATTGTAATTGGAAACATTCTAATCAGCAGTGAATGACTGTGGCAAAACAAATACGAGTTGGGTTTAATTATGTAGTAGTAACTGGAATAATTATATTCATCAGTATAAAGCAGAACCTGTATTGCTCTCTCCATGCTGAACTTTTGTGTGCAGACTCTACAGGCATATACTACCGTGTTTCCCCGAAAGTAAGACAGCGTCTTACATTCTTTTTACCCCCAAAAGTCCCACTATGTCTTACTTTCGGGGTATGTCTTATATTGGCAGGTATATGGCCCCATACGCAGGTATAGGGCAGGCTGTAGGCAGGGTATAGGGCTGGCTGTAGGCAGGTATAGGGCAGGTATAGGCAGCTGTAGGCAGGTATAGGCAGCTGTAGGCAGGTATAGGGCCGGCTGTAGACAGGTATAGGGCCGGCTGTAGGCAGGTATAGGCAGCTGTAGGCAGGTATAGGGCCGGCTGTAGGCAGGTATAAGGCAGCTGTATGCAGGTATAGGGCAGGTATAAGGCAGGTATAGGCAGCTTTAGGCAGGTATAGGCAGCTGTAGTCAGGTATAGGGCCGGCTGTAGGCAGGTATAAGGCAGCTGTAGGCAGGTATAGGGCAGGTATAAGGCAGGTATAGGCAGGCTGTAGGTAATAATATCAAAATAAAAAAACAAACAATCACTTACCTGGATCCCCGCGCTCTCCGCTCTGCTCTATCTTCTTCTCGGCACAGGCAGGTGACATCATCAGGCCGCACACGCAGCGTGATGACACACGCTGCCTGTGCCGGGATCTCAGGACAGCAGCCAGTCTGCGGTCGCCCCGGAGGTCACTGCGGAGCACGGAGTCTCGCTCTGTGCCCCGCAGTGGTATCCCTTCACTTATATGCGCTCCGGAGGAGTCACATATAGGTGAAGGAATCGCGCACAGTGTCCGGGCCAGCGCAGCGCCCGGACACTGTGCGCTGTACTCGGCATTCAGCTATATGCGCTCCCTGAGGAGCCGCATATAGTTGAAGCGTCCCTGTCGGCGTCCGGGCCATCACAGCGCCCGAGCGCAGACAAAGTATAGTTACTACGTCTTACTTTCGGGGTACGTCTTACATTAGACGACGTCCCTAAACTCCCCGCTACGTCTTACTATCGGGGGTGTCTTACTATCGGGGGTGTCTTACTATCGGGGAAACACGGTAAGTGTACTCTTTCTAGGAGCATAGGAACATACAAGCAGGATATCAGCCAAAATCTTTAAAGGGGATGTATCGCTTCCTTACTTCGGCCGATTCACACTTCTCTTAGCTTCCCAGCTCTGTGAATGCAGGGGCGTTTCTTCCCCTCCCAGCTGGATGACATCATCCCCCCTTCACTGCTGGCCTGAGACCCCCCCCCTCCTCCTCCTCGAATCCACATATCACTGTGTCTCTCCTATCAGTCTTATTTTATAAGAGCTGTATACATACCACAGGCTGCTTCAATCTAATCTGAGCACTGATCTCTCACAGCTGGAGATGTATTACAGCTTTCTAAGAACGGCACAGATCTGCGTTATGCAGGAAAGTTATGAAGGAAAAGTACGTTTCTTTGGCACTCTATCAGTGTTCTAATTGGGTGCAAACCAAAAAAGTTAACATTGATTTTTAAAGAAAGCTGTGCACACCAGTGACTCAAAATTTATTTTTCAAAAAACGTGATTGAGGTAACATTAGACAAATCGGATTTCATTAAAAAATATGAATAAGGAACTTATAACCATTTTAATGTATCTCTAATTCGTAATGTTCTTGGTCACGTTTTCGGTCCTAAATAACTTTTTCAACTGAATCTATAACAGGTTTTATATATTCTTATTCTTTCTCTTTGTTATTTTTACAACACCTGCGCCGCATTGTGCTGTTGTTTGAATAAAACTGGTTCCGGTTTATTCAAACAACAGCACAATGCGGCGCAAGGAGGAGGGATTAGACCCACACTGGATATCAGTGTAAATAAAAACACAAGATAAGGGACACTGTGAGAACAAGGCAGCTTTGCTAATGACATCCAATTGCAAAGTTGCTTGTTTTCACTGTCCCCTTATTCTGAAGACCATTTAATGAAACGATAACACCCCTTTAAGTGATTTATGTTTTACTTATCAAGATTTTGTTTTTTTTTACCTTGATACTATCTGCCCACAGACATTAAACACCTGAGTGGTCAACATCTAACTCTGCATATCCATGGTGTATCAGCCAATCAGAATGTGCAGCTTCATACTTAGGGTATGTTCACATGGCAAATTTGTGGGGCATAATGTAATAATGTAATTATGCCCAAATTATGCCCCGCAAATACGGTGATTCATAACTCTCATTGAGAACTATGGTTACCTGCCGTTTTCCCTGGTGTACAATACGCACCAGGGGAAAGAATCGACATGTCACTTGTTCCCGACACTTACAAGCTGGGGAAAGTGAATATCAGTGGGAGCGCTTCAGAAGTGTGCACTGGCCTGGTCTTTTGAAGCAGCAGGCATATTAAAGGCATATAGCGGCGCACACAGTACATTCTGAAATATGCCTGCAATACGCCGTGTGAACATACCCTAATTGTGCAGTTGCAGGAGTGGAAAGCCAGCTGTCAGGCCTTAGGGTATGTTCACACGATGTAATGTGGCGCATATTCCTGCGCCCCATAGACATGCATTACTTATTCGCGCCGCAAATAAGTGACATGTCACTGATCTCCCCGTGTGTACAATACGATTGTATTGTACGCCCGGGGAGAGAGGCATAATCCATAGTTCTCATAGAGAACTATGGATTACCGTAATTTCGGCGCGCATCTCGGCCGTATTACAGCGCAAATACGCGGCGAAATGCATGCTGAAAGTACGCTGTGTGAACATAGCCTTACAGGGAGAAGGCAGTGATGGTTTATTACTGTCCCTGTCCCTGCCTTTTTGATTGTGCTATACACAGTGCTTAGCACTGTATATACAGCTCAGCTGGAGGCCTTTTCGGCTTCCTGCTTTCTGTTCTCATTAGTCATGTGATCCACAATGTTTGGTAACTGCAGGAGCCTCTCAGTTTTATTCGATTTAGATCAGCTAAGCAGTCAGTGCTAGTGGTTGTATTCCCTTTGTAACTGGGTTTAGTATGTTAACCCTAGTAACAGAGGAAGTCAGCAAGAAAAGAAAAGTCCAAAGCTTGATACACAGTGATTGACAGTTTGATCTGTACACACACTGATCCAAGGAAAGTTGTCAATCACTTTATGTTGACTGGGTAAGCAGGACTCTCACTCTCTGTTAAGGAATTCTATTAGTATTTTCTCTGCTTTTTACTTGGAAATCCTGCTCCAAATTATGTAAACCTAAATCCAAAGAGCTCAGCTCTTTCCCTTCTATGACACTGTTCTCAGATAGGGCAACATAAACCACTTGACAGATTCCTGTAAAGTTTTCTTGAGAACCTTTGTTACCTGTATACAGGGGCGTAACTAGAGAAGCCTTGGTCCCATAGCAGACTTTTGGATGGGGCCCTCCTCCCACCATTCCCCTTCCCTGACCACAAACCTTTACCGGGACCTCTTAATAAGCCATGAAGTTAGTAGATAATACAAGGAGCGAATACTTCACCATACATATCACCATCATACTGCTACGAAACAAATCCACTATACCAAGATCAACATAACCAATAACACTACTACATAGGGACCCGATTACAAATTACTACCACACGGTGACTGAATAATACCCCTATACTATCACTGAATAAAGATTAGTATACAAAGACTAATATTACCGCCATATAGTGACCATATAGTGGTAGGTAACAATGTACACAGGCTCTGCAGACCTATAAGTGATTACAGTACAGTTACATCTTGTGACTCACAGGTGACGTTTCTGTGACGAGTCGTTGACTTTCCCTAATGTTCTGCATCTGGTCCAGACCACCATGATGACTTCTCCCAGCCTCCACTTGTCCCTGCAAATTTGGAAACAAATATCTTAAAATCCTCACTTTCCAGCACCTCCCTCACTGCCCCCCCACCACTGTACAAACTTTCCAGGGGTGAGAGAGTGGGTACAGTCCATAGCTTAGAGGCCCGGTCTCCTAAAGGGATGTGGAGGAACAGAGGATTCACCTCCTGTAGATTGTGTTACAGCTATGGCCTGTAGCCCTCATAATCATATTACCAGATAGGTATATCCCCATTAGATTACTTGGTAGGCCCTAGGTAGGTAGGTTGGTAGGCTCCAGGTAGGTAGGTAGGCAGCCTTTAGGCCATAGGTAGGTAGGCAGTACATAGGCCCCAGGTAGGTGGGCAGTACATAGGCCTCAGGTATGTGGGCTACAGGTAGGTAGGTAGATTGGCCCTAGGTATGAAGGTAGGCAGTAGTTAGGCCACAGGTAGATATACAGGTTCCAGTTATGTAGTTAGGCTACAGGTAGGTAAGTAGATTGGCCCCAGGTAGGCAGTAGTTAGATCTCAGTTTGGTAGTCAGCCCCAAGGTGGGTAGGTAGATTGCAGGCTGCCCCCAGGTAGCTAAGTAGGCTGTTGCTTGGCCCCAGGTAGCTAGGTAGGTAGATAGGCAATAGGAGGGCCACAGGTAGGCTGTAGGTGGGCCCCAGGTAGCTAAGTAGGTAGGCTATAGATGTGCCCCACATAGGTATGTAGGTAGGAAGGCTATAGATGAGCCTCAGGTAGCTAGGTAGATAGGCTATAGGTGGGGCCCACATAGGTAGTTAGGCAATAGGTGGAGCCCATATTGGTAGACAGGCTTTAGGTAGGTTCTATGGGGCCCCATATAGGCAGGCAGGGTTTAGGTAGACTAAAAGGGGCCCCATATAGGCAGGCAGGATTTAAGTAGGCTATAAGGGTCCATGTAGGTAGGTGGCATTTAAGTAGGCCATAGGGGCCCATAAAGGTAGGCAGGGTTTAGGTAGGCCATGGGGGTCCATATAGGTAAGCAGGCAGGATTTAGGTAGGCTACAGTGGCCCATTTAGGGAGGCAGGGTTTAAGTAGGCTCTATTAGTGTTAAAAAAAATAAAAAAAAAAAAAGAAATAACTTAATTACCTGCCTCTACGATCCCTGATATGATGAGCGCTCGATCAGCCTCTGATCCCGGCATGGGCAATGTGATGACATGATGTCATCACGCTGCCCACATTAGCACTGTGGGCCACCACCTGGTAGGCTTAAAGGGGTTGTCTCGCTACAATGATTGGGTTTTAATTTAAAGATCTTTAAAAAACAAGCAGCTTTGCAATATATGTTCATTACAAATGTCCTACTGATTTTGAGCTAGCCCTGTTAGTATTACTACATCAGCTTCTCAGATCTCTATAGTAGCCGACCTGTTGATCCTTATCTTACTGGCTGCGGGTCCTGAATGACTCATCACCTTTGAAGACAGGTCAAGCAAGAGCCCCTCCTGCACAGAATGCTTCTGTAGTGAGGGAGGGGGGGAGGGGGGAGGGAGGACTCGGGTGCCCTGTGTCCGAGCTGCTTGGATTAACCCTGTGTGTCCTGCTTCCTCCTGCCCCTCTACACAGATAGATGTGACAGCAGTGACCCTGCTGTTACTATAATCATAAATAATGTCTTTGGAACTGTGACTATACTAAATATTATACAGATCAGGGGCATGTGAATACTTTATGTTCTCCTGTATTAGTGACACATCCTGAGTATAGTAACACTGCCCTTGTTGTTGCTGGAGATGTGGAGGGTTGTAAGCAAAGAGGGGGATATGGGACACATCATCCCCTCTGCTCTATTAGCACACAGCTTCATATTCCTCTCTACACTCCTAGATCAGCCCTCTCCTGCAACAGACCTAGGCAGGCACACACAGGGTGAACTCTGAGAGCAAACCCCCTCCCCCCCTGTATAGAAGTTACGTAGCTGCCTGTGTGCTGAGGGAGGGGGAGAGGAGCAGAACAGACAGACCAAGAAACACGCCCCTCAGTTCAACTTACCAGGGACACTGACAGGCAGAAAGCTCGTAATGAGACAACTCCTTTAAAGCCTTAGGCTTAACAGGCAGGTTAGCAGAGCGGAGAACCGGCGGCACTCTGCTCTGCTGAGACCGGTCAGTCCTGCCCCTGAATGCTTGGGACACAGAGCCCGGACATTCAGAGGTCCCTGATCACAGGGCCTGCTAGCAGTAAACTGTAGTTAAGTTCATTGCCGGTTGGACCCAGGGGCGGAACTACTGGGATAGCAGAGGTAGTAGCAGCTGCTACAGGGCCGCGTCCTTAGGGGGCACAGGCCCTCTAAGGTCACAGGCCCATGTAGCAGCTGCTATGTCTGCTATCCCGATAGTCCTGCCCCTGCCTGTATACTACAAGTATACACAAGATACCAGCCTGTTCTCCCCTGCCTCATCTGTTTCGAAAAATGGTTCAATATTGGAATCTATTGTAATTTGCTGTGAAACAGACATAATGACTGTGTAACTGCTTCATGTATTTGCTGTGGGAATGGTTACAATGTTATAATCCCCATGTTGTAATTATAGCATTTATTTCATTGACTAAATTACATTTGTAGCAATAAAAATATGAAAATCATATTTTAGCAGGCAACACTTCGTTAATAATCATCCAATTAGGGTTTACTTTTTTGGCACTTTAATTGTAAAACGTTTTTGTTGCTCTTGGGATTTCACTCAAGGTTTATATTAAATATGCCTTTTTTAATTTAACTAAAGAGGTTTCATTAAGGTAAGTGCTATTGATTGGCTTTGTGCTGATTTTCTGAACCAAACAGTATCTATCCAAAGAGTATGAATGCTACACTAACGGTTTAGTGACTGCGGCACTTTAGAAGTTCTGTCTCCCAAAAGCCACATTTGTTTTATGATGCATTTAATTGTCTCAGACCTAAAAATGGTGAGATGTTAAATGCTGTGATGTAGTGTTATTTCTTTTTCTAACTGTCCACTAAATCTGAAGTTTGCCTGTGCGCTAGAGCAACATAGACTGCACCCTGAAGGAGTATTGTGGTGTGTTAAAGAACAACAGGACATAAGAGAGCACAGACAAAAGCAGCAAAATCAAACTTCTTTCAACAAGGGCTTTTAGCTTCAGTGGTCCATATACAGTACATGATTCAGTTATTAGGAAAGCACTGACTTTTTTGATGAGTTTAAAGGGGTTGTATCATTTCATTAACCGGTCTTCAGAATAAGGGGACAGTGAAAACAAGTAACTTTGCAATTAGATGTCATTAGCAAAGCTGTCTTTTATTCACAGTTTTCCTTATCTTCTGTTTCTGTTTTACACTGATATCCAGTGCTGGTCGGATCCCTCCTCCTTGCATTTCACTAGCTGAGAGCTCATTTACATTCAGTTCTTCCCTTGGCCGGCTGTATTCATGGAGCTTGCATTCCTGCCTTTCACTCAAAGTAAGGGACCGGCACATTTTCACTCTGCACAGCCAGAAGAAACAGAATAACACTGCAGGGCTTCTACAATCAGGAAACAGCACAATTGTGTGTCGATCCCTGCCTCTCTGACTCAGAGTTAGGGGCTGTAGCAATTTCTCTCTGCACACCTAGCAGAAACAAACTGCAGCAGATTCTACAATCAGAAAACAGCACAGTTGTGTCTTGGTGCCTAACTCTCCTGCATAGAAGGGAGATCTGTGCCGTTCATAGAAAGCTGGATTCAACTGTAACAAATCTCCAGCTGTGAGAGGAGAAGATATCAGTGCTCAGTCTAGATTGAATGCAGCCTGTGGTATGTATACAGCTCTTACAAAAAAGACTGCATAGGGAGAGACACAGTGACATGTGGACTCAGAGAGGGGGGAGGGAGTCTTGGGAGCCAGCATGAACAGTGAAGGGGGGATGATGTCACCCAGCTGGGAGGGGAGAAAACGCCCCTGCATTTCTAGAGTTGAGAAGCTGAGAGCAGTATGAATCAGCCGAACTAAAGAAGTGATACATCCCCTTTAAATCAAAAACGTTGCCCAGGTTTGGCAATGCAATGTTTTGCACCTTTTTGCATTTTTTTTTTTAAAGTTGACAAAAGTTATTTTACAGTCTATAAAAGATCATTTTGAAGTCTACATAGCTCACTGGTTCATGGCATTTTTGTGGAATTTTGCAGTAAGTGGTTTTTTTCAATATGTTGAATTCCGTGGCTGAAACGTGGCAAAATCTGCAACAAAATCGGCACATAGCACATTGATTTTGCAGTGAATTTATTGTGAATTTGCTACAGATGTGTGTCAAGTCCATGGCAGAAAATTTGAGAACCGTCTTTTTAATATGCTGTTTTAGGGAATTCTAAATTAGAGGAAGCCTGACAGAATTTTGTATCATAGCAAACTGCGCATAGGTCATGCCACACATACATGTAGTATAAAAGAGAAAATGAACTTTGATTCTGCCTCTGGTAATGCTAGTGTAAGTCAAGTGTAACATGTTATAAGTTTTGTTTCATGAGAAAAGCCTCCAAGAACCAAACTGAGAAGTGTCTTTGGTTGATTTCCCTGCGCCGGTGCACTACACCTCTCAGGAATCTCACTGGTAGGCCTGACATCCACACACCCCTGCTAAATCACACCATCTGCCAGCACTTTACAGAGACACACAGAACCACTAAGCTTCCTGTCATCAAACAGCTGACACAAAACTGCAAGAAGCCCATACAAATATTTAGTGAAAGTATAAAAGTGTTTAAGTTTGGGATACTATTTAAAAAAAAAAAAAAAAAAAAAAAATATAAATATATATATATATATAATATATATATATAATAAATAAATATATATATATATTATCACTAAACAACCCTTCATAACCGTCCAGTACATTCAAAATTCATATACAGCCAGTGTCGAACCGTGGTATCTGGGATCCATCAGTGTAGTTTATCCTTGGGGCCCACCAGGGAGTTGATTCTTGGGGCCCACCAGGGAGGTGATTCTTGGGGCTCACCTTACAGCTACTATACAAGACTGCATATACTGCACTTGACTCTTGCACTTTGCTTCTTGCTTTCTGCCTCATTTTCTCTGCTTTTCTCCGTGAAAGAGTCCCACCATTCCCGGGGTCCCACCGGGGGTTTGCCCTATTCCCCTGCGGGCCAGTCCAAGCCTGCATACAGCAACATTTCAGGTAATTTTTCAACCCTTCATCAGTAGGGAATACAAATATACAAGAACACAAACAACTACAAATAAACAATACAATTTACATAGATAATTAACATTGCAGCTGTCTTGATACTAGTGGATACAGCTGGAATCCAATGGCGAGGACTGGCTTGGACACAGCGAAGGCAAATGCAGACTGGAACAGGAGGCAGCAGAGATGGAGACTGGATCCAGGCAAGGTCAGGAGGAGCACAGATGAGTGATACGTAGGTATCAGAAGTTTGCAAGGTAAACTGCAAAGGAGAGGAACTAAGGGGAAGGCAAGTTCCAAGCTAGAGGACTGCACAGCAGGAGCTTAACACATACTCAAGCAATGGGAGTCAGGCTTGAGGAGTTTATATGGGAATCAGGAACAGGAAACAAGATGGCAACCAACTAAGACACAATCCACCATCTTGACTGAGGGAAAACTTAAGGGCAAACACAGTAAACAAGTTCCAAGGTATAGCAGGAGATTCATGACAGCAGCATACAGCAGTGGGTCTAGAAGAATTAGGATTGCTTGATTAACTTGAATATATTATTTTTGTGGACACTAGTATAAAATGATTAACATAAAAAGCATATTATGATACATGAAATATATACAATATAAACAGTATATTGCTGTCTCTGCAATATATTATTATAGTACAGACCAGAAACATACAATGAGGTTACAAAAGAAGATCTCAGATTGCCCTGTGATGAGAAGCACAGCACTTGACTTTAGACAATAACCATATGGGTATGTTCACACGGCTTATTTTGGAACGCATTTCGTGACGTACTGTGCTTAATACGCAGGGAAATTCATCCCATAATTACGGTAATCCATAGCTCTCATAGAGAACTATGGATTACGCCTCATCCCCCTGCGCATACAATACGATCGTATTGTATGCGCGGGGCGATAAGTGACATAAGTAATAAGAGATAAGTGACATGAGCAATGGCTTCCGGCCCCCCGTGCCGCGGGAGTACGAGCTGATCAGCATGAGCTCCCTGTCTTGTGGCACCTAATGTATGTGCCGCAATACATCGTGAACATACCCTATGAGATATGTGTGTCTGTTTTACTAGAAACTGTTGTTATTATGTGATCATATGTATACACGTCTCCTTAAGATAAATAATAAATGAGAATTTGTTTACTTTCAAGAGTTAGGTCCCTGATCAGCACCTTATTAGCACTGACAAGTGTCCCCAGGGCATTGTCTTACCATGGACGTCTTGGCTAAAGCCTTCTTTGTCGTAGGTGACGACTCTAGTTTTCAACTCCATCAAATGATGTGTACAGTGGGGCAAAAAAGTATTTAGTCAGCCACCAATTGTGCAAGTTCTCCCACTTAAAAATATGAGAATGGCCTATAATTGACATCATAGGTAGACCGCAACTATGAGAGACAAAATGAGAAAACAAATCCCGAAAATCACACGGTCTGATTTGAAAAGAATTTATTTATGAAACGTTTTTTGTAGGTCTTCACAAGGTTGGCACACACTGTTGCTGGTATGTTGGCCCATTCCTCCATGCAGATCTCCTCTAGAGCAGTGATGTTTTGGGGCTGTTGCTGGGCAACACGGACTTTCAACTCCCTTAAAAGGTTTTCTATGGGGTTGAGATCTGGAGACTGGCTAAGCCACTCCAGGACCTTGAAATGCTTCTTATAAAGCCAATCCATCATTGCCCTGGCATTGTGTTTGGGATCATTGTCATGCTGAAAGACCCAGCCACGTTTCATCTTCAATGCCCTTGCTGATGGAAGGAGGTTTGCACTCAAAATCTCATGATACATGGCCTCATTTATTCTTTCATGTACATGGATCAGTCGTCCTGGTCCTTTTGCAGAGAAACAGCCCCAAAGCATGTTGTTGCCATCCACAGGCTTCACAGTAAGTATGGTGTTCTTTGGCTGCAACTCAGCATTCTTTCTCCTCCAAACATGGCGAGTTGTGTTTCTACTAAACGGTTCTACTTTGGTTTCATCTGACCATATGACATTCTCCCAATACTCTTCTGGATCATCCAAATGCTCTCTAGCAAACTTCAGATGGGCCCTGACATGTACGGGCTTAAGCAGGGGGATACGTCTGGCACTGCAGGATCTGAGTCCTTGGCGGCGTAGTGTGTTACTGATGGTAGCCTTTGTTACGCTGGTCCCAGCTTTCTGCAGGTAATTCCCTAGGTCCCTCCATGTGGTTCTGGGATTTTTGCTCACCATTCTTGTGATCATTTTGACCCCACGGGGTAAGATCTTGAATGGAGCCCCAGATGGAGGGAGATTATGTCTTCCATTTTTCTAATTATTGATCCCACAGTTGATTTCTTCACACCAAGCTGCTTGCCTATTGCAGATTCAGTCTTCCCAGCCTAGTGCAGGGCTACAATTTTGTTCCTGGTGTTCTTCGACAGCTCTTTGGTCTTCACCATAGTGGAGTTTGGAGTGTGACTGTTTGAGGTTGTGGACAGGTGTCTTTTATACTGATAACAAGTTCAAAGTGGTGTAATTACTACAGGTAATGAATGGAGGACAGAGGAGCTTCATAAAGAAGAAGTTGCAGGTCTGTGAGAGCCAGAAATCTTGCTTGTTTGTAGGTGACCAAATACTTACTTTCTACCATAATTTGCAAATAAATTCTTTCCAAATCAGACAATGTGATTTTCGGGATTTGTTTTCCCATTTTGTCTCTCATAGTTGAGGTCTATGTATAATGTCAATTACAGGCCTCTCTCATCTTTTTAAGTGGGAGAACTTGCACAATTGGTGGCTGACTAAATACTTTTTTTCCCCACGGTATGATATAGGGCATTGGTCTGCAAAGTGCGGCTTGCCAGCTGTTAGGAAACTACAACTCCCATCATGCATTTATATAATCTATATCAGTGGGCATGTTGGGAGTTGTAGTTTCCCAACAGCTAGAGAGCTGCACTTTGCAGACCACTGATGAAGAGGAACACTTAACAAATTTCATTGCACAGGTCGGCAAGCTGCAAGTCGACGGTCCATGAGAATTGTGAGGGCGGCACTTGCAGCGCTAGCTGAGACCCAACCTGTGCTTTAGATTTTACTTTGTCAGTCAAGACCAATGGGAGGAGGGTTTGGGGAGGGTTTAGTGGTGAGAGGGCAAAACACTTTCTTGTTAAGGCAGCACCCAGGGGACAATTGCCAGCAGTGTCTGAGAAGAAACTGAAGTTCATTTTTCTTTGTTATGTCATATAGATAAACAGCAACAATAAAAGTATGTTTAACCAGTTCCAGTTTACCCTCTCCTGACCAGACACAGAGATTTAAACGCTAGAACACTGTCGGTTTTTGTTCTGTGATATCTTAAGTTTAATTTTCATGTAATTTTTACATTAGTTTTTCACATTTCTTTTAAATTTTTGTTTTAACAGCAAAAGTGGTGCCAATATTGTCATTGTGTCACTTTTTCATCTCGCTGTTTATATTTAAGTGACATAAAGTTTAGAGGCGTCTTCTGTTTTCCTTCTGTTCGCTTCTGAATTGGACGTCACTGCTGCATCTGCTGATTGGCTGCATTGGTCACATGTCTGTGCTTACATCACCATTCCAAGCTATTCACTTTAAATGATGATGTAAGGGAGTGGCACATGACTAATGCAGCCAATAAACCGCTGCAGCAGTAATGTCCCATTCGGAAGAGAACAGAAGGAAAACAAAAGACCAGGGAGTCACCACTAAGGGGAAAGGTGGGTGGGTAATTTTTTTATTTTTTATTGGGCAGCTTATTAATTAGTTGCTAGATGATCTGGAAAACCCTTTTAAGCTGTCCCTTCAGACTAAAGACTGAACGCAGTTGGAATTTAACTTTGTAATCCTACAGAAAACCTCAGCTAACACTTTATCATAAGGCACATTATAAAAATGTGTTGCTGCATTGGCAGTGTAGGGCATGCTATCTTTGTACATTTTGTTGTTTTGCTTTTGTGCTTGCTAGTGTAATAGCTATAATCATTTATCGTCAGATAATTTGAGGTGCAGTCTGAAAGGACATAGGTGTCAAAACCATTACTTCTTGCTTGTTGGGTAGGCAAACAAAGTTGTTTAAAATCACTGAATTCCAGAATCCTTAAAGCCAAATATGTCACCAGCTTCTCTAACATTTCTACTTTATGACTAAAACCTAGCATGAACAGATCTGGCCTAGGAGTGAACTGTGCACTTCCAAACTAAGCTGTCGTACTGAACTATAATCATGGCTGCTGCTATTTAGGCTGGAGGGGGGTTACTCAGTACACACTATAGAATCCTAGAGAAAAATATCTGGGTGAAAAGAGAGACATACTTTGTATATGTCACAGTTTTACGCTGGTTTCACACATTGCATTTTTGGAAAAATTCTGCATTTTTTGTTACTTTTTTGGGCATTTTCATTTACGTCTTTTTATGCAAAAACTAATGCAGCTATGTGTTAGCTGGAGGTCAGAATGGACATGTGAAGTGCACTATATAAATTACCATTTTTTTGTGCCATTTTTTCTTACTCTGGGTTTTTTTAGGCACTTTGTGGTGTTTTCCCCTCAATTATTTTCACTGTTTTTCTCCAGTGAGAAAAAATCTTGTAAAAAAAAAAAATGTAATTTTTTTTCCACATTACAAATCATGTAATTCAAAAAGGTATCATTAACTCACATGATGTATAATAACATAACTTTGCATTAGAAAAAATGCAACAAAAAAACACATGTACAGATAGAAATTTTTTTTAAAAATTCCAGAAAAACTGCAGGCCTTTGAGGCCTTTTTTAAAAAAAAATAAAATAGCAATGATAAAAGTATGTGTTAAGGAAGGCAATGGTTGCATAGTATTGTGCTAAACACAAAAACGACAAGTATTTATTATCCACATTATTATTGATCGGTGGGTTAAGGTTATGTTTATATCCTCTCTATCCTCTGTGAAGATTGGGGGTTGTCTCACTACAGAGATTTACTGTCAACATGTAGGGAACAGCAAATTAAGATGTTACCCAAATATATTGCTTAAATTTGTTGTCTGGTTTAAAAAATCCATTAAAAAATAAAAATAAAAAATTTAAATACACAGAGTTTGTGGATGTTCCTGACACATCTGTTTATATAAATACTACCATGTCGGCATATGGAGATGTATCGCCATTTAGGGTATGGTCACACGGCATGTTCCATAAGTTTTTGGATACGTTGTTAGACACGTGCTTAGATCCGTGTTTCGGGCCCTAAGGGTATGTTCACACAGTGTGTTGCATCCATTTTTGGATCCGTTTTGGATCCGAAAATCGCATCTAAAAACGCTGTGTAAATTGAATCCAAAATGCATCCAACACGCAGGCGCGTGTTTGGCTGTGTTTCGGCTGCAGCAGGAACGCACCCTATAGTTTTAAACAGGGCTCCTGCTGCGTCAAACGGATCAAGAATTGACGTAGCGCTTTTGAATGCTTATCAAAAACTGTATTGAACACACCATGTGAACATACCCTTACACCCCATTGGTTTTTAATTAAAAAAAATACTTGTAGCAAGAGATCTGAACTCTCCAGTGCCCTCTATTAGATGTAGCAACCTTTCAGTCCCATTTGACTCACTGAGCTTTGCAAAGTGAAAAGGATTCAAGCCATGCCAGTTTTGTACATTTGCACACAGCTGTTTCGGGGTGTTACCCTTCATCAGTGCAGAGTAGAAGTTACTGTTTGGTTAGGTGAGAGGCACTAAGTTTGGCTCAGTAGGGTTAATGTACCTTGTTAGGGAAAAGCACCATATCAGCATGTACAGATTTATCGCCTTTTACACTCCACGCTAACATTGTGCTTCTCCTTTTCACATTGCAAGCTCAGTGAGTCAGACTTGAGGATTGCTACAACCAATAGATGATGCTGGAGAGTTTAGCTCTCTTCCCATAAGCCTTTTTTTAAAGTAAATATTAGTATTAAGCATGAAATAATAACATTAGAGCATTTTCCTCACATTTTTATGCTGTGTAGTTCTTCTGGCATTCTTTCTAGAAATTCATTACCAATCTGTCAGATAGGGGTTATCAGTCAGAGTATGTCTCTGCACAGTCTGACATTGTCCAATCAGTGCTGACAGATTCAGAGTGTGGAGGGAAACACCAATCTGAAAACGGAAACACCCACTTAATTTGGTATTACATTGCAAAAAGGAATTACCGAGAAACAGAGGTTTAAGAAAAACTACTCCAGAATTGTTATTTTAGAGGGAAATATTTACGAATATAGATGTGTTAGCAGATGCCACCAAATGCTTACATAATGCAACTCTAATGCTGGAGAATTAATAGCCCATTGATTTCAATAAGAGCTAAATAATGTGTTAATGCCCAGCGATGATTACTTAGTACTTACTCCTTTAAATCAATATTGAAGGACATGGTTCAAATAGCATAAATAGATTATAGGTATGTACATTCCATATGGACTGAATAATATCAGGGTTTACATAGATGCTACAGGGCTCCATAGCAAATATAAACATGAGATCTTGTTCTAATACTGGTCTGCTCTATCACACCCTAAGGCACTTTTAATAGGAGGATTGATCATTAACTTTTTATAAGGGTGAATACACACAGGATGGATTGCCTGGGGAAATTTTCTGCAGCAAAAATGTTCACCAGATCATGGGGATTAAGGTGCAGATATTACCCTGTTTACTTCAATGGGGTAAATCTGAGATAGAAATTGACTTTCTTGAGAAATCCTATTTAAAAGGCTGGCATTTCCCATGACATTGTTTGTAGTACCTTGAAAGGTGGGTCCCTGCACAGGTTTACACTACTCATTACCTACCTGCCAGCACCTTCATGTTTTGTCTCTTTTGTACATGCAACCTTGATTGATATACTCCAAGAATCATCCTTACTCCTGTAGCCATTCAGTGTCTCTTGAGAAGTCTTAAAGTGACATGATATGTTAAAGTGAAGCTGTCACACTGAACATGCATCTTTAGTTGTGTTCGGATTGACATGTCATTTTGTGGGAATAGATATTGTATAACATTTATTCAAATCTCTGGTCATTTCAGTTGGTGGTCCAAGTCAGTAGCTGACAGTTACCTGTGTACGCATAGTCACACAAAGGCTGTCAATCATTGAGTGACCCACTTAAAGGGGTTTTCTCGCTACAAACATCATATCTGTAATGATGGGCAAAGTAAAAATGAACACTTTTGCAACTGGTTTGTATTACCTAAATCATTTAGTATAGAGGTATTTCTGCAGTCTGGGGTCGGGCCACACCCCCTGTGCTGTGATTGGCTGCCTGCATTTAGCTCAACCTTAGGGCCATGTCACACCTCCTTTGCTGTGATTGGCTGCCCTGCGCTCTCAGTGCTCACTTTCCCCAAAACTGTGTGAAACAGGCTGCCTGTGCCTCTGCTCTGATGTGAAGATCTGGGCAATTCCAGAGTCTCTTTAGCTGCCAGATTCACTTTCCCACCCATATAACACACCCTTATACACTCTGCTCCCCCCACCCACATAACACACCCTTATACACTCTACTTTCCCCATATAACACACCCTTATACACTCTGCTCCCCCACCTATGTAACACACCCTTATACACTCTGCTCCCCCACCCATATAACACAGCCTTATACACTCTGCTCCCCCACCCATATAACACACCCTTATACACTCTGCTCCCCCATATAACACACCCTTATACACTTTGCTCCTCCACCCATATAACACACCCTTATACACTCTGCTCCCCCACCCATATAACACACCCTTATACACTCTGCTCCCCCCCACCCATATAACAAAGTTACATAAATGTGAGAAATGCACTATGCTCTTCCCTCTTTTTTCAGGCAGGAGGTAGAGGGGGAGAAAAGTGCATTTCTCACATTTGTTTTATCATTTCAGGCTGCATTTATAACTTCAAACGATTAAGTGAAAAAAAGTCCGCTCAACTGTAAAACCTGTGCTTGTCTTCAAGCCAGCATTGTGCGGTGCAGGGAAGAGACATCCGGCTGAGGATGTAAACGTAGATCGAAAAATCCCACAATAGAGAAATGTTCTTCCAGCACTTGTTTATATTCCAACTAAAATGCACTTTTATTTATACAAAAATAAAAACATGTGATAAAAATCAACGGACAGATGGGAAACATCTGCACGTTTCGAGCCATCACCTCAGGCTCTTTTTATCAAAATTGCGAGGGCCCATCCACCGTGACATGGTGACTTCAATACATGTTCGAACCTACTCCAACATTTAACCTCACTTGGGGCGACATCTATAAATTCGCCTTCACCATTTTTTGTCCATAAATGTATGGCCAAACTGGGCACAATGCCTGATGACACATTTTAATGCGCCAAAGTTTGGTACCAAACTCGATTTACAACTTATGTGTCAGCTCCAAGTTACAAAGATGTTGCTTGCAAATTTATAGATGTCACCCTTGATGCCTTTTCAGACCTCCATATTTTCAGGTAAAGGAAGTCCCAGGTTTATTTTGCTCTGGTTAAAAACAGTCTGTGTGGTTGGGTGGATTGCACAACCAAAATGAAGGCTAGCCCCTCCCCCATTTATTTTTGGATTGCTTGCAATTTATGAACATCTTCCAAAGAGTATACTACACTGCATAGCTTAGTGTAATTTACAAAATTATCTATATCTATATCAATAATAAAAAAAAATAGAATAAAAGTGGACCCAGCACTGAACCTCGGAGTACACCAGTTATATGCGGGTACCATTTAGAGTAAGAATAATTTTTTCAATAGTCTATGGGTATGATCCATTAGCAAGTTTTCAATTTAATTATAAACTATAATTTCTACAACTACAGACTTCAGATAGTTTGTCTATTATTTTAAAAATTGAACTTGCTAATTGAAAGGGGTGAAAAATAGAAAAAAAAAAAACAATAACACACCTGATAAGCCTTAACGCTCCAGTGCTGCATCCACTATTGGTATTCTCATGTTCATTGGTCACTTAGTGATGAAGGAAACCAATGTCCTTAACATTCACGAGTCCTGCATACAAGCAGAGACTGCTGAAGCCAGTGATTGGCTGCTGCATCATGTGACTGATGAACGTGACATCTTTGGTGGCTTCACAGGTGAGTTTCTTTTTCTATTTTGGTCCCCTTATCTCCATTTTTTTGTTTTAAATATGACAATCCTTTAAGAGGGGATCTCTGACATTTCTTGACATGTCTTTCTTAGTAAATACTCGTGTTGTGTGATACAACAATTTTGGAACATCCTATCTTATAATTCTCTGTTGTGGTATTTCTCTGTTGTTGCTTCAATAAATGTATTACTGAATCAGTCAACTGGATGTGACCTTTCCAGTTTTGAAAGGGTGTGTCCCTGTACAAACTGTTAGTACTGATTAGACAGTGTTATACTTTTCAGGGACAGCCTCCCAAATTAGTAACATCCAGCTGGCAGATACAGTAAAAAAAATTCTAGAAGGAATAACAGAGATGTACTGTAACAGAAGATGTTACAGATCCTCTTTAAAGGTATTATCTGGGATTTTAAAGATTTCATAGAACACTGTAACTGCACTTATATTGCAGAGGAAAGATATTTCACTATCGTCATGTGTTTTTTTTCTCTTTTGCCTCCTTATTCATTTAGTGAATAAGGAGGCAAAAGAGAGAATGTCAGGAGATCTTCAGCATCTGTTTCCTACAACTCCTAGACTGTGTTGCAATACTCTGCTCCTTTTACTATAAGTAAGTACTGCCAGCAAGATAAACAAACAGTTCCTCCTCCCCTTTAATTTCTCTAATGTACTTCTATTCTCTTTCAAGCTACAGGTTGGTAAGAGTGAATCTAGCCAGATCACTCTATGCTGAGGTCAGGCCCACTACATGGGAGTGTTCCTCAGCTGAGCCTGGCTATAAAGCACACTCACTGAGTGTGATGTAACGTTCAGTGAGGCCATGTGAACAATGAACATCACATGTTTTGCTGGGGACAGGGAGGTGGGCAGGACAGGGCTCTTTGCCTGATTCTGCACAGCAGAACAGGTAAATAATTTTTAATAAGTATGAATTACGGAGTTCAATATAATACAGTTGTGAGCCCTATAGCAAATAAAAAAATAGTTCTCCTTTTATTTAATTAGATGTCTATGAGAAACAGTGTTAATGCTTTGGTAAGATCCATAAAAAACACTACATTAACAGATGCCCTCTGTCCAGACTATTAGAATATGTTCACACAGCGTTTTTAGCTGCATGTTTGGATCCGTGTTTCGGACCCAAACACGCAGCTAACAATCTGCAGTGTGATTTACATTGGCGTTTTTTACATGCATCTTCCTGATGCGTCTTTCGGATCCGTTCAAAGAATTGACATGTCAATTCTTGATCCATTTTACACAGCAAGATTCCTATTTAAAACTATAGGGTGCGTTTATGCTGCACAGAAAATGCATCCAAACAAACAGCACACTTTGGGTACATCGTTAGATACGTTTTACGCAGCGCTTCCCAATTTGTTTTTCAGATTGAAAAACACAGTGTGAACATACCCTTAGGGCGCGTCCGGTTCGCCGGACAGTATTTGTCCTGTTTTGCGGCCGTCCCCACGGTCGCGGGAGGGACGGCTTTTCTCCACGATGAGCCCTCCACATTGACATACTGCAATTTCTATATATACTGAGGAGTTAATCCAATAGATGACTGCACATTATAGTCCCTGTTAAAACATAACTTTTACTAGACTATCTAAATTATGCAATCTAAACCCCTATATATTACCCCTACATACCTAGATGATACAGCATACTGTGTACTATCCGTCAGTGGAGTATTCGCCCCGATAAAGGGCGGCTCCGCTTTTATGCCCAGACAATATCACTACATGCGTGTATAAAATCCTTACCTCCCAGCTTTCCCGACGCGTTTCGACCGTACAATTTTAGGTTTCATCAGGGGATTCAAAAACTCGTCTCGCTGTGGAAAAGATACGCTATATACAACGCTTTGTACAACATGTCTACAACACATATATCTCCTATTCAAATTAGATAGGGAGACTGATACTTAGCTTAGATGCTGCCAAGTATAAGAATGATAATCCCCGCAGCTCCTTTGGTATGCTGGCACCCAGGATAAGAGGGATTCCATATTGACATGCACAGATTTTGTCCGGAAACCGGACGGAAGATTGTGCATGTTCAATGTTTTGAACCGCCCGACGGAAAACCTGTGCAGTGGGGACTTCTGCACGAATTTTCCATAGAGCACCATTGTGCTCGTTTTCGAACGGTTTTTCAGGCGATCTGAAAAACCGGCAGAAAACCCGTGCCGTGGGGACATGCCCTTAGATTCCTCTTCATAAAAACAATTCCCCGCAGTCAGACAACGCCTGTCCTTAATAAACCCATGTTGACCATCACAAATAATAATCTTTTCTCCCATATACTCCTGGATTTAGTCCCTTAAGAGCCACCCAAATACATTTCCCACATGTATGATAAGCTAACTGGTCTATAATTACCTGGGGAAAACCTGAAGCCCTCTTTAAAGGTAGGCAACAAATTTGACTTGTGCCAGTCCCTTGGCACCAAAAGGGCCCGTGTTCCAGGCTTTTCCCCCGACGGATTGTGCGCCCATATTGAGTGCACAAACCGCCGTGTAAGGGGCGGGAGGGGGGCGGGGCCCGGAGCGCGGCGGGGGCCCCGCCCCCGGCCCATAGAAATGCATTTTTTTACGGGCGTCGCGCCGTAAATAATGTGCATGCCCTTTCTCCCCCCGCGGCGGTTTTCCCGAGCGGGGAGGGAGACGGAATCCATGTTCTCTATGAGAGCAGTGGATTCCGTAATTGCTGCGCGGTTGGCCCGTACTGCAGGCAAATCCGGCGCGCAGTCGGCCCCCAATCCGCGGCAGAATAAGCTTGAACGAGGCCTAACGCTAGAAAATACACTAAATACACTTATGAAAGTGGCACATAAATTACTGAACAGAGTACTTTAAGGAATCTTTCTCACTTTTTTTGAATAGTCTTTCTCATTTAGCAAAAAAGTATATTAGTTAAAGTACAAACCCGCACTGGGCTCCCCTACTTCGTCCCGCCTTGTCTATAGCAGCTACTTTCTTTTATTTTGTATATGCAAAGCTAAAAAAACCCCCCTCCTAGTCGGGCCTTTTTTTGTCCCCATGGCCAACCCACTCCATTTTTTAGAATTCTGAAAATAGAATTTTTGATAACGACTTTTTCGGTTTAAAAACTGTGATTAAAGATCTCAAAAGAAATGTTAATAAACTGTAGACATATTAAAAGAAAGTGTTCAATGAATACAATTCTCCCCTTTTTTTGTACGAAAAATGCTAAAACCTCTGTGCAGATCTCAGTAAATTATCCTGAGCAATTTTCAGCCGCAGTAATCAATATTATATGGTAATAACTGTATCTGTGAGAAATAGTTATACTTGAGCACTCATTCTGCACAAACGGGCCTATAAGCCCAGAGTACGGTAAATAAAATATAGAAATGTGTCAGAACGGTCATCTGCGTTATGCCACTATCAAATAGCTTTAATATTAATACCGATCCAAGTACCTCTTGTGATCCAAGTGCAGCTCTGAATCACCAAAACTATCAAGCATAACTAATTGTGTTCATGCTAAGTGTTGTTCCAGGCATTGGCTTTCTCTCCCTTTTATATGATAAATTATATTGAATTGAAAATGTATCATCTATATAGGGACTATGCATATTCTTCATGTACTGATAGAAGTCAAGAAAAATGAGGCTAAGGCAAATTCCAGTGGCCATGGGATTGTCTTTAAAATTTAAAATTTTTGTTTTTTACTTAGTTGAACCGGATGTTTTTTTGGCTTAAAGGATTAGAGGTACACCCCAAAAATTCCGCCCAAATTTTTTTCTTTTATGGTAGAATGCGCCTGATTTTTGAACCCGCTTAAGCAGGTCTTAATAGGGCCCATTCTGCACTTGTAGGTCTTTTTTGGTAGGTTTAAAAAACTTTGGAAAGTGGTTTACCTGTTTCCAGCAGTAATAGCCTAAAAATTGCCTTTTGTGAGTTTAAATATGTGTTCCAGGTACAAGTGTGCCCCCCCCTCAGCTTGTAAAGTGCCTGGGTGGGGCGGGGTTTAAAAATGATGAAAGGGGCTGCGCCCCGATATGGGCTGAAAAGCCCAGATATCTGGGACGCCCATTCTAATATCACCCATAATGCAGAAAACAGTTCATATCTTTTAAAACATGATAGGCTTACAGTGGGGAAAATAAGTATTTGATACACTGGCGATTTTCCCACCTACAAAGAATGGAGAGCTCTGTAATCGTTATCATAAGTACACTTCAACTGTGAGAGACAGACTCTTTAAAAAAAATCCAGAAAATCACGTTGTATGATTTTTAAATAATTAATCAGCATTTTATTGCATGAAATAAGTATTTGATCACTTACAAACCAGCAAGAATTCTGGATCTCACAGACCCATTACTTTTTGTTTAAGAAGCCCTCCTATTCTGCACTCATTACTTGTGTTAATTGCACCCATTTCAACTTGTTACCTGTATAAAGACACTTGTCCACATACTCCATCACACTCCAGCCTCTCCACCATGGCCAAGACCAAACAGCTGTCTAAGGACACCAGGGACAAAATTGTAGACCTGCTCAAGGCAGGGATGGGCTACAAGACAATAGAAAGCAGCTTGGTAAGAAGGCAACAACTGTTGGCACCATTATTAGAAAATGGAAGAAACACAAGATGAATGTTAATCTTCCTCAGTCTGGAGCTCCATCTCACCTCGTGGGGTAAGGATTATTCTGAGAAAGGTCAGCTATCAGCCCAGAGGATATGGTCAATGACCTGAATAGAGCTGGGACCAAAGTCTCAAAGATTACCGTTATTAACACACTACGCCATCATGGATTATAATCCTGCAGGGCATACAAGGTCATGCCATCACTTTAGTCTCACTAATGACCATGTGGTTGATCCACAGGAGGCATAGGAGAAGGTCATATGGTCAGGTGAGACCAAAATAGAACTTTTTGGTAACAACTTCACTCGCTGTGTTTGTAGGAAGAAGAAGGATGAGTACAACACCAGTTACACAGCCCCAACCTTGAAGCATGTGGGTGGAAACATCATACTTCATTGGTACTTTTCTGCAAAGGGGACAGGACAACCGCATTTCAAGATTTTGGAATGGCCTAGCTGGTCTTCAGACCTGAAAATCTTTGAAGGGCGTTGAAACTCAATGTAGCACAGCAACAGCCCCAAAGCCTAAAAGATCTGGAGAAGATCTGTGTAAAAGAGTGGGCCAAAATCCCTGCTGCAGTGTGTGCAAACTTGGTCAAGAACTACATGAAACGTCTGACCTCTGGAATAGCAAACTAAGATTTCTGTACCAAATATTAAGTTCTGTTTTTCTATTGTATCAAATACTTATTTCATGCAATAAAATGTGAGAAAGGCACGCTGCCCCCCCCCCGTCTGTTATCAGCCAGCAGGTAGAGAGATTTTGAGGTTTATTTAGAGGAGGAGTAATCTTGAGTGAGACTCATAATTCCCCAGATCCTTTACATAGGGTCATCATGGAGAAGGGGCTAGAGAGCATGAGACAAATTTTTTATAATACACAGTATAAAATTGCAGTTGTTTCCTTTCATCTTGCACAGTGAGGGGGAAGCCAGGTGAGGTAGGCCCATCAAAGCCGGGGGGGTGTTTCCCATCCCGGGGCATGTCCCGACAGGGGCGGAATGCTTTCAGCAAATCCGAAAAGGGGGCATGGCCCGACCACCTACTACAGAAAAAGTGCTTATTTTTATCATATCATTTGAGGTATGATCTTTGTAGCGAGAAAACCCCTTTAAGTCAATCAGTGGGAGGAGACTGAGGTTCTAAAACTCAGTAATTTAGGAAATTCAGATAGTTACAGATAGTTTAATTTCATATAAAGTGAGTATCCAGTTGTTCGGTTAATTAGGGTCATCCTGGAGACAAAGCCGACTGTGTACTAGGTGCAGGTTGCCGGCTTTATACTGGGCCAAGTTCACTTACAGAAGCTACAAAGCCGTGAAAGGCTTTCCCAGTTAAAAAGAAGGGGCATTAAAAATACAGAGATAGAATGAAGTACAGCCCAGTCACTTAAAATAGTGATACAGAGAAACCACTCTGTATCATAGTTCTAACCACTATAATGGGGTTGATGTAGCAGCGTCCACTTAGGACTGTGGTGTGAAAAAAATTGTAGCTGTGTAACTTGTGAAGAAAATCTGCTGTGAGTAAAACCTGCAACCTCAAATTACTGTTGTATCTGTAGCCCTTAATTTGCACTACAATTTTCAGCACACTAACAATAGGCCTTACTCAACAACACCACTCTGAACACCTGCACCAGGCATGTTAAAGAAGGACCAAACTGCATTCATCCAACAGCTGTTTATGTGGCCAATTTAGGGGATTTCATAGAGAAAATGGGAATTTTTACATCCCTGAAGATTGTTCGTCCCTCGAGTTTAAAAAAAAGGGGGTGGGTTTGAGAACATATCATTTTTATTACAAATGGTAATTTGTGATTTTTATTTATTTTGTATAAAAAGAAATGCAGAAACAACAGTTCTAAGAACTATGTTGTGGACCATGTCTTAAACTCTTGACAAAGTGAAATTATGTTTTTTTTATGCCTTTCTTTGGTAAAATTAATTATTGCAATTTTGTCTACTGCTACATAGTTAGTACGGCTGAAAAAAAGACATTGTATGTCTATTAAGATCAACCAAGGGTGGGGAATGATGTAGATGAAGGGAGGAGTAGAGGTATTTTTTATGATTTGTTACCCCTACTAATGAAGACTTTATAACCCATAGGGCAAGAATCAATTTTCCCTTTAAAAGGATATTTATTTTGTTCCCAAAATTTGTCTCAGATGCATTAGACTTTTTTTAAAGCTAAAAATTTTATTTTTTTTTTTTTTTTTGGTGTAAGTGTTATCTAGCCTTTCTTGAACCCCAAAAACTGTTCCGCTGTGCCCAGTCCTAGGCCGGGTTTCCCAGTTCAAGTTCCATGACAAAAAGGTTTTGTTCTTGGTTTAATAAATCTTTTTTTCTCCGCCGGGGGATTTTCCCCCTTGTTTCTGAGGGTTTTTACTGAATGCTTTTCACCTTCTTTTTGTAGGGGTTTTATATTTATCTGTCTAAAAGTATTCTCTTTTTCAAGATAAATGTTTTTTTGTTACCTTTCCTCCTAATAAGATGCCCTTTCCCATTATAAGTTTGGTTGCTCGCTTTGAACTTCTCCCCTCCATTACACCCTTTTAAAAATAAAGTGCGAATGAACAGCTATTCCAAGTGAGGCCACCAATGTTTTTAGTGTAATATTACATCCCTGCCTGCGAGCCCATGCCCTTTCAAATTCAGCAGTTATTCCCCTGGATTAGAGACAGTGATTGACATTGCTGCTGTTCTGTGGTATGTTTCCCCAAAAACGCCGGCCCTTCTCAATGTATTCTCACAGTTTTCCCCCTAGGACATATGATGCCTGTGTTATTTGACCAGATGCAAAACCTTACTTTTTTCCAATTAACTCATTTGCCAAGTGGATGTCCAAACACTCATTGAGTCCAGGTCTGCATGCACTTTACAAACATCTTCCATAGGTTTCACTACACTACATAGGTTGGTGTCATCTGCAAAAATAGAAACAGTGCTATTAATCCCTTCCCCTATATTATTAATAAATACAAAGAATAGAAAAGGCCAGTATGAGCTTTTTGGGGGACCCCTTATAACCAGGCCATCGGTAGAAGTGATTTACCAAAATTTGGGTGGATACGTTTTTTAACCATTAAAACTATTATTTCTAATCCTACAGTCTTTAATTTACCCAACAGATGCTTATGAGGGACTTTGCACAGTTGAAAATCACTTCAGTCACCCCGCATCCCCGGGCTTCTTTACCCTCAGGTTTGGGCTGAAATTCTGTGTTAGTAAAAAAATGTGTACAGTTAGTGTGTTTTTACGTTTTTTTCAGTATAGACTGGTTATTTATAGCTATGTTTCGTGTCAGTGCTGATGATATACTCTGACTACCGTGATCTAAAGAATAAAGTTATGGTAGCTGTGCTTCTTCATCTCAATTTTTTCTAACACATAGTGTACTCCATCGAAAACCATACAAAAACTGCACTACAAGAACTATTTCTGCCCAATTTAATTCTTCATTTTTTCACATTGTTTATTAATTTCAGGAAATGTTTTATTAAAAAAATTTAAAACTGTTAAATTTAAAAAATTATGGGAATCTATGGGGGTTTCCACATTTATTGCAAAAAAAATGGGAAAAAATTTTTTTTAAAAAGGGGGTTTCCCCTTTTTTTCCCCATCCCCTTTTTTTGGGAATTTTTTTGTACTCCTTTTTTTAAAAATTTTGTTTTTTAAAAAAGTTAAAAACCGGGCTTAATTTATAAAACCCCAAAATTATTTTTCCCAAGATTTTAAATTTAAAAATTTTTTAAAATTAAAGTTTTTTTTAGGAAGAATATTTTAGCAAATTGCAAAAGAAATATCTGAACTTTAGAAAATGCAGACATTGTGGGTCTTTGGCTTCAAATCTGATGTTCATTAGAAATTCTGGTCAGAAACCTGCAGATTATTTTTTTTTATTCCTTAGTATAAGCATGGAATCACAGACTGGTACTGATTAGTAAGAAGTTGTACTATGCTTCTAAGGATATGTTGTGATGACTAACATGGGGTATACGGCATACTGTCGACCTGCTTATACCGCAGCTTCAGAGGAACGCGCTGGCCAGCAGTGCCTCTGAACCCCTCATGACTGTCATTCATCTGGTGCATTAAATTTCTGGGAAGTTGACTGTTAGTCTTTTTTTGTGTGTATTGGCATTTGGGGGAAAGAACGGTAATTGCTTCAATGAGTGCTTGAATTTTCCCTAATGTGACCCGTCTTATATTGAAGGGGAATTACGCAACGAAGTTCGGACAAAAATTAATCTTTTAAAACATACCCTTAAGGTATGTTCACAAGGCTTAATTGCATGGCGCACTGATCAGCGCATACTCCCGCGACGCGGGGGGGGGGGGGCGGCAGCCCCAAAATAAGCCTTGTGAACATACCCTTTGTCTCTGACTTTAACTGAAAAACCCGGGAGGGTTTTTTGTTGTCTTAAAAGGCGTTCTTTTCTTTAAGTTCCCTATCAGTGAACTAAATGCTATAGGAACATATTTTTTAAGCAGAATCCTGCATGAGTTGAAAGAATGAGGGTTCCAAAGATATGAACTTTCTGTATAATGAAGAGGTCACTCAGAGGTAACTAGAATTTATATTGCCCCAAAAAAAATGTGTTGGCCCAAAACCCCAAAGAAAGAAAAATGAACTAAAACGATAAGCAGCAATAACTAAAGATATGGATGATAGCACTATTTATTAGAAAACCCACATAGTAATCAGCAGAAAGCCATCAATTTTATCCCTTTCTTGACAGCCAGTCTTAATAATATGGCTCCTTGTTTTTCCCTCCCTTTTTTCCAAGAGCCTTAACTTTTTTTTATTTTCCCATCTCAATATAAATTGGATGGATTTTATTTTTCAGGACAAGATGTACTTTCATTGGTGTAATTGAGCGCACCATACAATATACTGGGAAACTGCAAAAAAATTCTAAGTGGGGGAATATGTAAAAAAATGTACTTGCGCTATGTTTGGGGGGGGGGGGGGGTTGTTTCCACAACATTCATTCTTCAGTATAAATTTATGTGTTTTGTATTTTTAGGTTGATGCAAATTTCCGCAAAATTTAATATGTGGGTTTCCGTTATGTTTTAATACTGTAAAAAATGCAAACATTCTCTATTTCTTAAATTTGGGCAGCAGCGCTACTTTCTGTGACCAATAACTTTTTGTGCTTACACCTATAGATCTAAATAATGGTGCATTTTTTGCGTCTAAAGTGTAATTTTTTATTAGTACCATTTTGGTATAAACATGATTTGAACTTTTTAACATTTATTTTTATACATTTAAACGTTTTTTGCTTTTTTTATTAATTAAGGGCCCCCCTGGGTACTTGACCAATAGGGGGTGTGATTGTTAGTATACCCTTCTGCATTATATAAACAATGCAAAAGGGTGTTCAAAGATGGTGGTGCTAAGACTTCCTTCCTGGGGCAGGATGTGTAAGAAATGCATACTTGGCAGTGATGGATGTCTTCATAAGGCTTCCAGCTGCTATGTTAGCAGACCAACAACCTGTAATGTTGCTCCGTGGGTGCAAGTCGCAGTGAGAAAAGGTGTGCAGCACGTTTCTCATTCATTTAGACGATACAGCTGCGATCACCAAACCCTTAAAAAATTAAACAGCAGGGAACAGAGTCTGCAGCTTTTACTGGCGGGTGTCAGCTGCAATTACCAGCTGACACCAGCCTCCTATATAGCATGATTAATGAGGACTCTAGCTTCATAGGCCCTTACTGACACCAGGACGTACCAGTATGTCCTGTGTCGGTATGGGGTTAATGCACTATGAAAAGATAGAATGTTCTTACATCTGAGCGCCCTCCCCCATGCTGATGCATATAGCAGCTGCTATGGCTGCTACATCTACACCTACTGATGGATTCAGGTGATCAGTGATCACTTTTAACTAGTAAGTGAGAGTTATGTGCAATTTTACATACAATGCACACTTCTTCTTGGTCCTACCATTTGGAGCTTTGATGACCATTTAGTGGTTTATTGCACCTACAGTAGCAACCCAGCAATAAAAGAGTGTTTTAGTTGCATTACTAGTGCATCTAAAAAAATTAGAACATCATTGTTGAAAATGAAAGGGGTTCTTCAGGACTTTTTCTATTTGTTCTGGGCCACAAATGTGTTTTAAATTTAAAACCCTTGTAATTTTATGTAATGAGTCAAAATATATGGGTTTCTCAATTTTACTTAAATTACTGATATCAATTATCTAGTATCTAGAGGCCTGCCTGGTACCAGATCCTGTACTGCTATGCTGCAGTTATTGTCATGGTTCCGCAATGATTGTGGCCGTATTTTTTAAAAGAATAGTTCAAGGAAAACTTTCTTAGGACTAATAACATAAAACAACTATGATTATGTGAAGATTACAGTGGCACATTGGTACTCATCATTAATTTGTTCCAGAAGGCATGTTGAGTACCAAAAGGATAACTACCAAATTAATTTTTTCCATAAGGAGTAGAACATTTCAGACCCCCAGAAAATCTACATTTTATAGGACTTTATGGGCCACATGTAAGAAATTTGGCGTTTAAACGCCAAATATCATGTGTGTTATAATAGCATAGAATGCGCCTTATTTATGAAACTTTGTTCTACACGGGGTCCATAATAAGCGCTTTCCCTATCACTCGACAAATTCTGGCATTGGTTACCACTTTGAAATTTGGTGTACCTGTTCCAGCAGTAATGCGCCTGGAATTGCCATAGAGAAGCTATAAATCTATAGCTTCACTATGGTTTTAGTGTGCCCCACCCCCTCTCAACCCGAGATCGGGCGCATTACAAAGGGCCGATTGTGCTCTGTAATGCGTCTGATAATGGCGTTTGGGAGGCATTTCAGTGAAGCGAACGGGGCTGCACCTGATGTCAGGCTGAAAATATGCCAGACTTCTGGCTCAGTCCCATTCATACATGTCCTATTAAATATACATAGACATAAATGATGCTACATGGATTGGTGTTTGAAGATGCATTTCCTTAAAGTGCTAAACACCACACATCAAGAGGACAACCGCTTAACCCCTTCCTGACATTTAATGTAAATTTGATGTACAGTTATGTCAAGGTGATCGTGCTGGCTCAAAAATAGAGCCCACACAATTGCTGTGGGAAACAAGCTATACATTACAGCTGGTATCCTGAGGTATCGGCTGAGACCGGAGTTTTGAGTTGTCTCTGATGTCACTATTCCTCCCGTTCCTGGAGATTACTACTGGGCATGATGGTTGACAGTAGCAGTACAGTAATGTAGTGGCATGTATTGTACAAACAAATCATAAGCTATACAGTTCCTCAAACCAAATGATAACCGCTGAACAATGCACCAATATTATAACCCTCCCTCCCCCCAAAAAAATGTCATAGTGCAAAAGAGAAGTGTACACAGATAAATAAAAGAAATCTTTATTTAGTGCGTGTTCACACGGCTCATACCCGCCGTAATTGCGAGCCGGATGGCGCGCGCAATTCCGGCTTGAATAAGGGGCGGGTGCGGGTGCGTGGCGGGGCGGGGGCGCGGCCCGCCGGCCCCGTAGACTTGCATTATCCACGGCATTATCCATTATTCGCCGAGCGGGGAGGAGCGACGGAATCCACTGTTCTCTATGAAAACTGTGGATTACCATAATTACTGTGACGGATTGTCGCCGTACTGTAGCGCAAATCCGGCGCGCAGTACGGCGCCAATCCGCGGCGAAATAAGCCGTGTGAACGGCCCCTAAATGTAACGATACAAATATAAACAATGTACGTAACAGACAGTGTCAGACAAATTACAAATAACACATGAGACAAAGATAAAAAAACATCTATGACAAAGAAAGAAAGAAGGAAATAAAGAAGGAAAGAAGGAAGGAAAGAAAGAAAGAAAGAAAAAAGAAAGAAAGAAAGAAAGAAAGAAAGAAAGAAAGAAAGAAAGAGCTGGTGGGTGTATCTGTATCCGTAGCAAATGCTATCAGTAGTAAAGAATAATGTATGCATGGGACTGGTGATACTGCTAATATAGGCTCCAAAAGAAGTAACAAAGTGAATGTCAGTGTGCAAAAAGTAATGGATGAATTCAGTAGGAATCTCAGCCTCAGAATGAATACCAAAGCTGAAAATAGCCTGTAAAACAAACGGTATAAACCCACCTGTTCACACCTAACACACGTTTTTTTTCTAAATTTTCACGCCATTTTGATATTTTTCACAAATAAACAAGGATTGTATGGACCAAACAATCTCTTAATCACATGGATAGGTAAAAGCATCATAAAGTTTTTCTCACATGAAGGGCGACATGTATGTACGGGGCTGCGGCAGTTATCTGGTGTCTTTTCAGCCCAAAAACTGGCGCAGTCCTGTTCTCTAGATGTATGAGAAGGCACACTCCAAAATTAGGCGCCTGTGATGTGCCTAAGATGTGGGTGCGTTCTGGGGGCGTGTCGCACCACTACTGTATGATTCTACACATTTATGACTGTAGGACGGTAAATCTGGAATAGGCAGACCAATTTAAAAGTGGTTTACCTGAGCCTGAATTGTCGTTTTGTAGCTAGAAAGCATTAAATCTATGACCCGCAGTAGAACAGGTTCATGGATTCAGGCACAATCTACGCTACAAATGCTCGCAATAAAATTGGTACCTAGGCATTAACCCCTTGAGCACCATGCGATTTTTTTTTGTTGACACGTTCGTTTTCCCTCCTCGCCTTCCCAGAGCCATAACTGTTTTAATTTTCCACCTACATAGACCTATGAGGGCTTTTATTTTGTGGGACAAGATTTACTTTCTAATGGTGTCATTCACTGTACTATAGACTATACTGGGAAACCGCAAAAAAATTCCAAATGAGACAAATTGGGAAAAAAAAAGTACTTTTGCCATGTTTGTGGGTTTTTTGCTTTTACAGCGTTCAATCTTCTGTAAACATAATATGTTATCTGTATTCTACAGGTTGATACGCATCCGCCACTACCAAACATGTAGGGTTTCCATTATGTTTTGGTACCATAAAAAAATTCCAAACATTTTCTATTTTTGAAATTAGCGCCGCAATGCCATTTTGTGCGACCAATAACGTTTTTGTACTAACACCTATAAACATCAGTGAGGGTGCATTTTTTGCGGGCTGAAGCGTACTTTTAATTTATAGCAGTTTGGAATGCATGCGACTTTTTTGATTACTTTTATTCCAATTTTTATAGGACATAAAATGAACAAAAAAACCACGCAATTTTGGCGTTTGGAATTTTTTTCTTCTATGGTGTTCAGCGTACGGAATCAATGATGTTATATTTTTATAGATCAGACTTTTTCAGGCGCGGCGATTCCAAATATGTGTAACTTTTTTACTATTTTATTGTTTTTATTTGTAAAATGGGCAAAGGAGGGTGATTTGAACTTTTAATATTTTTTTTTGTACTTTATTATTTTTTTTCCTTTAACATTGAGTCCCCCTAGGGTGCTTCACCACTAGGGGGCGCGATCATTAATACAGCCTAACGCATTGCATAGACAATGCATTAGGTTGTACCAAGATGGCGGTTTCCCCACTACCTGCCTGGGGCCGGAAGTGGGGCAAATGAGAACATGGCAGCAATGAAGGAGTTCACAAGACTTCCCGCTGCCATGTCCAGGCATTGGATTCCTGCAGTTACCCTGGGGGACTCTGATCGCCATGAAGAATGGTGCACGGCACCGTTTTTCATTCATTTAGACGTCGCGGGATTAAACAGGGGTTAAACAGCGTGGGCGGGCGGTGCCGCCCCCCAACCCTCCCCATTCTGTGCTGCAACCGGCGGGTGTTAGCTGCGATCAGCCACTAACACTCGCCGGCTGTGTGGCAGGGTCATGGAGCGATCCCGCTGCAAAGCCCCTTAGCGACCCTGAGACGTACTCATTCGTCCAGGTCGTTAAGGGGTTAAAAATCATACATGTCACTCAAAGTGTCACATGTCAGATTTCAAAACTGGGGCTCTGTCAGGAAGTCAAAACTAGCTGCATCCTTAACCTTTCCTATCTTATAAAATGTTCCTGTCCGCCCACAGAAATCCTATTACATTTGCCAAAGAACGGTTATTTTCAAGTAAAACAACTGTTAATGCCGGAAACAATCAAATACACACTTGCCAGTGTCAAATAAACTTCAGATAAATATCATAAACAGTTGTGTGTGTGAAAAACATTCATGAAAAGTCATACTAGTTACTCTACTGGTTTGGCCTTCTTATAGTCTGATACTGTATGATACAGTTTGAAACATTTTTTGGGGTGAAGTCCAGGTTTTCTTGAACATGTCTTACAGTAGAACACAGTTGTTCTTCTACTTGGAGTTTTCACTTTAAGTTTGAATTCCTGCTTGTTCCACTGTTAGGCTATGTTCACACGGCTTATTTCGGGACATATTTCAGTCCGTAATTCACGCCGTACTGCACGAATTGGGGCTGAAAAACGCCCCCAGTCATTCGGTAATCCACATTCTCAAGAGAACAAATAGATTACGTTCCTCTCCCGCCACACAATACCCCCGGGGGGAAAAAATGCATGCACTATTCACGGCGTATACGCCCGGGAAAAAGGGTATGTCATGGGGCCCGGGCGAGTTGCCGCCCCCCCGCCCGCTGCACGGCAGCCGGCGAATACTCCCACAATTACCCCGGGCAAAAAGCCGTTGAACATACCCTTAATGGCGCTTTTTGAAATACATTTTTCCCGCTTTTTTCCAATAGAAAATACCAAATCAATGTCAGAATGTTCAGTTTCAGTATCACTTTCGGTCTCCGACTTTTGAGAAGGTTCGGTGTCAGCTAATTCCATATCTGCACTGACCTCACTGTCATGATGGTTGCCTGAGGAAGGCTCACAGAGATGAAATGCTGCAACTTATCTATTGAGTACGTATTGATCTTTTTTGCAATACATTTTTGAGTGTAGACTATGGACATCCTGCTTCCTCTTTTCCTTTTGGATGGACATTTGGATATACAGTCTGGGATGGCCTGTGTTTGGATGGGTGCTTGCATTTCATAACATAACACAGCTGCACCATGCTGGAAAACTTTCCCCGAAACCCTGGGGGTTAGTCCCGGGAATCCCGAGAACCCTTCGAAAGTTTGGGGGGGAAACCGTAAATTTTCTGACAAAAAGGACATAGGATATCTTTTTATCTTTTCTATCTTCCCTTGATATATCTTCCTAATGCATTTGTTTGATATTTTTTTTTGGAATAGGGATCTAGCATAGTATTGGTTTTCCCTTATGTATGACAAAACGTCTTTCTGCAGGGCCAAACCACGTATTTTTTTGGGCTTGAATTTTATAAGGATTATTAGGGCGCTTTTCCTGATCAAAAAAAATGGGGAATTTAGAAAGTTTAAACCGAGAGCCGGGGGCCCTTTTGGAGCGATATTCCTCCCTTTTTGGATAGGATAAAAATGGGTAAGTACAAGTAAATCGTTGCCTCTGCCCTTTCCCCCCGTTGGAGGAATTATCTATTATAGCAGCTCTAGTTGTACATTTTTTTTATGTGTATTTTGTCATGCAATAATTTTTTATGTCCAGCCGTGGGTTTCAAAGGGAAAGGTTATTATTTTAATGTATCTGTAAAAATTTTTTAAATTTTAAAGTGGGGGTTTTTATTTAGATTTTTTTTTTCGGATATAGTTTGATTTTAGTTTACAGTATACTTTGACTTTAGGTGTTCTGTGTTTCTTTTGTGCTGCCTCACTGTCATCCGTATCACTGTCTATATCATCTAGCTAGCAGCATTAAAATTTTTTCATACTACAACTAATTGTGACAAAAAAAACCCAAAAAATAGCACAGTGGATAACCTAACTGTTATGCCAAAATCTGCAAAAAAAACGGAACTCTAAAAAATATATACCAACTCGTCTGCTTACAAATATAGCAACAAACCGGGCTACCCCCTTTCTCACATACCCAATGAATAGGACCTGTACTGAGCTGCGGGAAAAAGGGCACATGGCACTTAATAATACTGACATAGGAAATTTGGGAAAGGATTTTGGAATGTACATTACTTTTGGCAAAGGGAAGGAAAAAATTAAGGTTTTAAAAAGGGTTTTTTAGGGTTTTCCAATTATTCCTTACCGAGATATAGGGGTTTTTAGTTTGATGTCAACAGTCTATGGGCATGTTCACACGGCTTAATTGCGGGGTTACATAGCCCCCAATTTCCGGGTATGCGGGGGGCTGACGCCTGGGGGGGAGGTGTAATCCAATTTTTCTATAAGGTGTGGATTATGTAATGATTGGGGCAAAAAAAACCCTTTGTAAAAATACCCTAAAAGTTACGGAGTAACTCATGAATCAAGACTGCACTGGCTCTTTGTGAGAGCCACATCAAGGTTAACATTGAGTGGGCATATGCTTCTGGGATCACAATGCCAGCAAGTTCTGGCATATATGTTAAGTACTAAAGAAAGTTAAATCCCAAAGATTATCTTTTTTTGCACCAAAATGATTGAGTACTACATTTAGACTTTATAGATGCTTGATACCCAAAATTTGACTGTACGGATTTTTTTTTTTCATTTAGGTAGTTTTTAGTGTAGTCAAAAAAAAAAGTACAACAAACGCATTGGATAGCACATATTGTGATTTTAAGACAAATTTATGTGGAATTCCATTTAACATGTTAAATGGAAAAAGTAAGTAAAACTGCAACAAAACACAGTGAATAGGACAAACTAGAGTTTCTAGGGAAAGTTATATGATCTCATATTCACAATAATTTTTCTTCGTCTGCCTAACAATACTGCAAATACCCAAATTGTGCAAAAAATGACTACCTTAAGGGTCTAATTGCTTTTTAACACCAGTTCCTAAATTCAGAAATCAGTTCGGAATGAAATATTCGGCTGTAAAAAATTCTATTTCTTGCGGTAACGTCACTCTTTCCCCAGTAGCATAACCTTACAGTGTCCTTGAAGTGTAGTATGTGCTGCCCATAGCCAGGAGAAGAGTCTGCACACATACAAGCTGAGCTACAAGTGATTTACATTTTATTATGTCCTGACTTGTTATTTATCCTGAAATTGTTTTTTTTGTTTAAAAATATTTTTTTCGTCTACCCCTAAAAATTTGTGATGACTGAAAATATTTTTTGGTCTGTTTTATACTGTTTATTAAACAGTGGATTCCTCATTAGCTCTGTTTTGCTTTCGAGCTTTTGTATAACTATGGCATATACAGAAAATTCTGTCCTGTTTTGATTGTTTACTAATTTTTTGTTGTTTTTTTGTACTTTTTAAAACAGCATAAAAGCATTGGAAAAAATAGTTCTGTTTTCCACCTTGATGTTATTCTGTTACACAATGCCCTGTGACGTTCATTTGATTTAAATTATGCAGACTGTACGGAAAGCCCCAGCTTCCAGGCATTGTTTTTTTATATTTGCAGATGTGTTTTATATAGTTTTGGGGAAAAATAAAGAATATATGAAATAACTACGTATGAAACTTTAAGGCTAAAAACAAAAAGCACTGATCAGATTGTAAGGGTAAGATTTTATCATAGCGGGAATACACTTGGTGGGTTTTATGACCCAGTGTCCGGGGCAACCTGGGTTTTTACTAAAACATTTTTGTGAACAATGTGCATCTAGGAATTATCTAGGGGAATATTTTAAATGGATTTGCATCTTCCTAGAATATTGATCACTCTGCATGGTGTGGGCCCGCACTTTGTTGCATCCCCTTTATTTTTCCCAAAATTGGCAATTTAAATAAATTTAAACACCCTTTTACCCTTGGCAAGTTTCCTGGCTTTTTGCGGGGTTTACCCCCCGAAATTCCCTGTCTTCGGGGCGGGGGGGGTGGCCGACACCTCGCGGCCCCCAAAACTTTCATTACCGCGGCGGATAGCCTTGGGAATTCACATGTACTTATCACCGTGGGGATTCGCCAGCAGGGAGAGGAAACAACCATAGCCTATGAAACTGGGATTACCGTTTTTGATGGGACGTATTTCCAAAAAGTAATTCGCGCACTAGGCACGTAATTCGGACTGAAAAGTTTCCCCTTTTAAAACCGTGTGAACATGCCCAAGCCAACGCCCGAAAATTAGTAAAGACCACACTCCTTTCGTTTCAAAAGTTTTAATTTTTTTTTTTTTCAGTGCGCAGTTGGATGGCCTCATTTTATTCAAACGATTGTATTTTATGGGGGGAATAGTTTAATTTAACTTATAAATAATTGTATAATTTTTTTTTTTTTACATTTTTTTACAACATTCACATTTCACACTTAATAATTGTTGATTAATTCAAAAGGTTATTAGATCGTGGGATACCTAATATTGTAGTTTTTTTTTTTGTGTGTAATATAGCCAAATTATTTTTATTTAAAAATTTATTTTTATTTTTTTATTTTTTATTTTATTTTTTTTATTTTTTTTTCTTTTTTTTTTACTTTTTTGTTAAACCCATAAAAGGGGAACTGTTTTACATTTTTTTTTTTTTTACTTTTAATGTATTAGATACCCTATATGCTAATACATTAAAATCTGTCTCGTCTGACACAGGCAGTGATCAGGACAGACAAGTCCCGTCCTGGTCCTGTTGAACACAACGCTCGGGGGTACTTAGGTCCCCAGGGCTTACTGTGCAGCCATTCCCCCGGCTCGTGGGTCACCGGGGTTTTTCCATCACCCGACAGAGCTGGGAAAACCCTTTGTTTGGGTGCGTGACTATGCGCCAAATCAAAGGGTTAAAGAAAAAAGGGGTTGGGAGTTTTCCCCCCAAACCCCCCGGTGGTTGCAGGGGGTTTGCTCGGCAAACTCAAAGTCGGGAGCGACGTCTTAAACGCGCTGCACGAATGCCCTCACCAGCCGACGTCTAAAGTCGGTGGGCGGGTTTGTTAAGGATTTAAAAATTATTTGGCTTCATTTTTTCTGTATGGGGGCCTTTTAGTTTTAAACATGCAAATACATTTTAAAACTTCAGTAAAATTCGACACCGTTTCCATGTGGTTAAAAAAACCTTCAATTTAATTTCTTTTCCCATGAAAATAAAAAAAGTAATCCCAAATCCCAAAGGAATTGTTACAGGAATTAAAAAAAATAAAAATTAAAGTCACAATGGGATGGTTAAATAGCCCAGTAAATGTCAAAATACATTTTGTAAGAATTTACGGGAAATGCCCCATAAACTATAATACCTAAACACATTGATGGGCTCATGATGGCTCAGTAGTTTGCACTGTTGATGCACTGGGGTCCTGGGCTTAACCCCCTACAGCTGCAGTTTTTTCCGGCAACAACCTACTCTTTTTTTTAAATCCCCCCCTTCAAAGATACTAGGGCCTCATGTAGAAAAAATGCCCAGGTCTAAGACTTTTTTTTGTTGTATAGCAACCAAACAGAGGTTTTCCCCCTTCCATTTTTATAAAGTGCCTGAAAAAAAAAAAGGGGCTTGATTGGGGTTTCTATAGGGAAAAAGAAAAATCTTTAAAACCCAAGGGCAGTCGTCATACATGTCCCCCAAAAATTTTTTAATTATTAATTTTCCATAGGCATTGAGGGCTTGTTTTTGTTTCCAGGTAGGGGGGGATTTTTAAAACATTAGTTTAAATTTTCTCATCGGGTCGATATTTATATCCGGCAAAAAATCAAAAAGATATTCGATAGCGATAATAGATTATTGCAGATGACCATTAAAGTCTATGGGAGAGCTTCACACCTTCATCTTAACACAAACCGGGCTGGAGAAGCTGGATTTACATCCACAACAGTCAAATGGATACGTGCTACATCTTAGGGCACAACATTAGGTTTATCAAAAGCCACAGAAAAAAAGTCAAGGAATTCACTATCCTGTCTTGCACCCACAGCATGGACCCTTATCCTGCATCACCACAATTAAAAAGTGCCAGAAGCGCAGTATGATTTGAAACCAATTTCTACTTGAACTGGACATAGAACATCCCTGTCCTAGGAACGCAGCATGAGCCCCAAACCTGCATGACCCCAGATACAAAATGCGGAAAACGGAGTCTTTCAACACCATTTTCGTTTCATGACCATTGACTATACCTGTCCTGGGCCACAGCCTGAGCCCAAACCTGCTATGACCCCCAGATTAAAAAGTGCCGGAAAAGGAGTCTTTCAACCACTTATTTTAGTTGAAAACTGGACATTGACTATTACCTGTCCTGGGCCACAGCATGAGCCAAACCTGCATGACCCCCACATTTAAAAAGTGCCGGAAAAAGGAGTCATTTCAACACATTATCGTTGAACTGGACATTGATTTACCTGTCCTGGGCCACAGCATGAGCCCAAACCTGCATGACCCCAGATTAAAAAGTGCCGGGAAAAAGGAGTCTCAAACCACCATTTTTGTTTCACTGGACCTTGATATACCTGGTCTGGCCACAGCATGAGCCCCAAACCTGCATGAACCCCAGTTTAAAAGGTGCCGGAAAAAGGAGTCTTTCAACCCCCATTTTAGTTTCAGTGGACATTGGACCCTACCTGTCCTGGGGCCCACAGCATGCGACTCTTAAACCTGTTTGATCCACAGATCACAAAGTTTGGGCACTAAGTATTTTTCGTACAGTGACTGTCATTTTAGTATATTTTTTGGTAAATGACATTTGTGTACAGAATTTATTTAGGGAAGTTTTATTTATGTTTTACATTAGTTATCATTTTGCTTTTTTTTCAGTGTGATAACATACCACATACACCCCTCCCTGCAGTTTTAAAGGTATTTTTTAACGTGTAGATGTGTTTAATTGTCCGCCACCCCATAAATAATACAAATGTCCTAATCATCCCAAAACACTTCTTAGTTGAGAAGCATTTGCCCTCCTGGCATTCTGTGGTGATTCAGCCAATCATAGTTTCATAGTTTCATGTTTGTTAAGGCTAAAAAAAGGGACAAGTGTCCATCTAGTTCAGACTGTTGTGCTAAGGTGTTGTTCCAGAGGAGGCCAAAAACCCCAATTGAGGTAGAAGCAACTTTCCTCATTTTAGGAAAATTCCTTCCTGCTCCAATTCTGGCCTATCAGAAAAATCCTTGGATCAATGACCCCCTCTCCTGAATTCCTAGTCACTAGAACTTGTTATTTATTACGCTCCAGGATATGCATCCAAACCCTTTTTGACTGTTATTGAATTCACCATGACAGTACTCCCTGGCAGAGATTTCCATAGTCTCACTGCTCTTAAAGTAAGATCCCTTTCTATGTTTATGTAGAAACTTTGTTCCTCCAGACGTAAAGGATGCCCCTTGTTCTAGATTACAGCCTGTGTATAAAGAAATCTTGGGAGAGATCTCTATATTGACTTTGATCTATTTAAACATAATTTATTATGCTTCCCCCGAAGCCTTTCTTTTCTCTTAAACTAAATAACTAATCTTGGCCAATCTTTCTGTGTACTGTAGTCCACCCAGTCCTTTTATTATTTTTGTTGCCGCCTTTGTACTGTTCAAGCTCTTACAATGTCTTTCCTGTGCACTGGTGCCCAAAATGTACAAATATTCCATGTGATGGGCTCTAACAGGTGATTGGTATAATGGGAGAATAATGTTCTATCATGTGCACAGCCCCTTTTAATGCACCCCAAAATCCTATTTTTTTGGCTCTGCTCCCTGACACGGGCTGCTAAAATTAAGTTTACTGTCCCCAGATTCCCCCAAATCCTTCTCCATTACTTTTTCCCCTGTTTTTCCATTTAACATGAATCAAGAATGGGTTTCTCTTTCCCCCTTGCATAACCTTCAAATTTTTCAGTGTTTTAAACCTCATCTGCCATTTTTCCCGCCCCCGCCCCAACTTTTCCGATCCCTTTTTTAAAAACACATTTTCCCTATTTTTTATTACTTTACAACTTATACTCTGCAAAGATCGATATTCTACTGTTATTTCCCGGGGAAGATCATTAATGAAATGTTAAAAAGGGTAGGGGCCCATACTGACCCTTTGGTACCCCATAGTAACACATCCAGTCTAGTATTACCGTTAAATTTCTACCCTTTGTTTTCTATCAGTACCTTACTTACCACTTGCACACATTTTCCCCATCCCAACATTCTCATTTTATTTACCAACCTTTTTTTTTGGGGACCGTGTCAAATCTTAAAAAATCTAGATATAGACACCATCCTCCCCCGATCCCCTCTACACTGACTTCCTCATAGAACTGAGAGATTAGTCTACAGGACCAACCTTCAAACCCCTGCTAACGGGGTTTTACATTTATCTTGATCCCTCGTCCTCACCGTTGTCCACCTGACCCTGATCCCGCATCTCCACCAATGTCCACCTGGATCCTGATCCCGCATCTCCACCAATGTCCACCTACCCTTCCCCTCCTCACCAAAGTCCACCCGACCCTATCCCGCATCCCAGAAATTTCCCCCTAACCCGATCCCCCATCCCACCAATGCCCCCTTACCCATCCCACGTCCCCACCAATGTCCCCTGGACCCATCCCCCATCCTACCCAAATTCCCCCCTGCCCTGATCCCGTCCTCACCAATGTCCCCCCCCTGGACCTAAATCCTCCCCCACCAATGTCCCCCTGACCCTGATCCTCTCCTCACCAATTCCACCTGACCCCCGACCATCTCCCTATAATGTCCCACCTGACCGATCCCGCATCTCCCCAATTCCACCTACCCACCCCCGTCCTCACCCAAAGTCCACCTACCCATCCCCTCCCCCCACCAAAGCCCCTGACCCCGATCCCCATCCTCACCAATTTCCCCCTACCCTGATCCCCCTCCCACCCTTCCCCCTGACCCTTATCCCACATCCTCACCAAATTTCCCCCTGACCCTATCCCACGTCCCCACCAATGTCCCTCTGGACCCCGATCCCTTGTTCTCACCAATGGGCCACATGGGCCCTTCCCTCATCCTCACCAAGTCCCCCTGGCCCTGATCCCCCCTCCTCACCAAACCCCCGTACCTATCCCCGTCCCCACCAATGTCCAATTTGGCCCCTGATCCCCATCCTCACCAATGTCCACCGTACCTGATCCCCGGCCTCCCAATGTCCCCCTGGGGCCGGTCCCGCATCCTCCCAAATTCCACCGGACCCCGACCCTTCCTCTCCCAAAGTCCACCTGGACCCCGACCCCATCCTCACTAATTCCCCTGGGGCCCTATCCCGTGTCCCCTCCAATGTCCACTGGGCCCCGACCCCATCCTCATAATGTCCACCTTCCCGATCCCCGGGGTTTCCCCACCAATGTCCACCAACCCCGATCCCGCTCCCCCCCAAATTTCCCCCTGGGGCCCTACCCCATCCTCACCAATGTCCCTGACCCCATCCATTTTCCTCCCAAAATTTCCCCCACCCCGTTTCCCCGTCCCACCCTGTCCCCCTGGACCCTATCCCCCCGTCCTACCAATGTCCACCCACCCTATCCCCATCTCTAGCAATGTCCCCCTACCCTGTTCTCGTCCCCCAATGTCCCCGGGCCCCCATCCTGCTCCTCGAATGTCCACCGGTCCCCCACCCGGCCCCCACCCTGTCCAAAACCCCCCTGACCCCCCTTTCCCCACCAGTCCCCCCTGACCCTGATCCCCCCCCACCAATTTCCCCATGAAACCCCCCCCCCTCCCCCACCAATGCCCCCGACCCTATCCCCATCTCCCCAATTCCCCCTGGTCCGATCCCCTTTCCCCACCAATTCCACCTGGACCCTATCCCCGTCCTCACCCAAATTTCCCCCTACCCCGAACCCCGACCCCAATGTCCACCTGGGCCCCATCCCCATATCCCCCAATGTCCACCTGGTCCCGACCCCTTCATCACCAAGCCACCGACCCTGATCCCCTCCTCACCAAAGTCCACCGGACCCCCGTTCCAACGTCCTCACCAATATCCCCCTGGACCCTTCCCCTCCTCACCAATGTCCACCCGACCATCCCCGTCCCCCCCATGTCCCCTGGACCCCGATCCCATCTCCACCAAGTCCACCTACCCCATCCCCCATCCTCCCAATGTCCACCTGACCCTGTCCCTTTTCCTCACCAATGTCCCCTGGCCCCCCCCTCGTCCACACCAATGTCCACCTGGACCCCCGATCCCTCGTCCCCCAATCCACCTGGGCCCCGATCCCTCTCCTCCCAATGGGCCCCTGGGCCCCCATCCCCTCCTCACCAATATCCACCTGGGACCCTGACCCCCCCCTCACCAACCCCCCCCATCCCTCATCCCCACCAATGTCCACCGACTCGATCCTGGGTCCTCACCAAGTCCACCCGGACCCTATCCACTCCTCACTAAGTCCCACCCGGGCCCGTCCCCATCTCCACAAAGTCCCCTACCCTGACCCCCCGTCCCACCAATGTCCCCCTCCCTACCCTCTCCTCCCAATTCCCCTACCCTGATCCCTCGTCCTACCAAAGTCCACCCCCCCATCCTTCCCACCAATTTTCCCCGGGAAATTCTCACACCCCAACAATGTCCACCCCGGGCCCTTATCCTTTACCAAGTCCACCTGGACCCCGATCCATCGTCCTCACAATTCCCCCCGGGGCCATGACCCCCATCCCAGCAATGTCCACCTACCCTGATCCCCCTCCCCACCCAAAAACCACCCCACCCGATCCCCCATCCTCCCAAATTTTCCCCCTAACCTGATTCACACCTCAAAATGTCCCCCGGCCCTTTTCTCCTCCTCACCAATTCCACCTGGACCCAAAAACCCCCTCCCACCAAATTCCACCTACCTGTCCCCTTTTCACCAATGCCACCACCCTATCCCCTTTTCACCATCCACCTGCCCCACCGCTTCTCACCCAATTCCACCCGGGGCCCTATCCCCTGTCCCCAAACCCAAACCACTACCCTGATCCTTCCTCACCAATGTCCACCTACCCGATCCTTAAACCTCAAAAAATGTCCCCCCTACCCGACCCTTCCTACCCAAACCACCTACCCTACCCTATCCTCAACAATTCACTTTACCCTGATCCCCATCCTCACCAATTCCACCTGCCCGATCCCCGTCCTCACCAATGTCCACCTACCCCGATCCCTCGCCCACCCAAACCACCTGAACCTATCCCCTCCTCACCAATTCCCCCTGACCCTATCCCCCATCCCCAAGTCCAACTGACCCCGATCCCCTTTCCTCACCAAATTCCACCTGGGCCCCGAACTTATTCCTCACCAATTCCACCTGGACCCCGATCCCCCCCCACCAATGTCCACCTACCCTGATCCCCGTCCTCACCAAAATCCCCCTGAACCTGTCCCACGTCCCCACCAATGTCACCGACCCCGATCCCGCATCCCACCAATCCACCTACCCTGATCCCGCACTCCCCAAAGTCCACCTGGGGCCCTGATCCTCGTCCTCACCAAACCACCGGGGCCCTGTCCCTCGCCCAAAAAATGTCCACCTGACCCTATCCCGTGTCCCACCAAGTCCCCCTAGCCTGATCCCGCGTCCCCACCAATGTCCCCTGGGCCCGACCCTCTTCCCCCCAATGTCCACCTACCCCGTCCCCGGGGCCCCACCAAAGTCCCCCTGGACCCTGATCTTATGTCCCACCAAATCCACCACATGATCCCCCCCCTCACCAATGTCTCCCAACCCCGATCCCTCCCCACCCCTGTCCACCCTGGCCCTAACCCGCGTCCTCACCAATTCCACCTGGACCCCGATCCCGCGTCCCCACCCAAATTTCCCCCTGGGCCCCAATCCCTCTCCTCACCAATTCAACGGACCCTGATCCCGCTCCCCACCATGTCCTGGGCCCCGACCCCATCCCACCAAGTCCAAAGGACCCCGATCCCTTTTCCCCACCAAATTCCACCTGGACCCGTCCCCTCCCCACCTTTTTCCATTTGGGCCCTGATCCCCCGTCCTCACCAATGCCCCCTGAAACCCCGATCCCGTGTCCCACCATTGTCCATTTGGACCCGATCCCTCTCCTCACCAATGTCCAACCCCGGACCCTGACCCTCGCCTCACCAAAGTCCCCCTACCCTGACCCCTTTTCCCCACCAATGTCCACCTACCCTATCCCGCTCCCCCCAATCCACCAGACCCGATTCCCGGGCCTCACCAAAGCCACCTGACCCGTCCCATGCCTCCCAAATTTACCTACCCCCGATCCACTCCTCCCAATTCCACCACCCTGCCCCGGGCCCCCAAAGCCACCGGGCCTATCCCCATCCCCACCAATGCCCCCTACCCTATCCCTCTCCCAACCCAAAGTCCACCAGACCCGATCCCGGGTCCTACCATGTCCTTTTTTTTTTTGGCCCCGTCCGCCCTCACCAATTTCCCCTCTGGGCCTATCCCCTCCCTCACCAAAGTCCCCCCACCCTGGTCTCGCATCCTCACCAAAGTCCACCTGAACCCTATCCCTCGTCCCCAACAATGCCACCCCCTGACTCAGCCTCACCAATGTCCAATTGGGCCCTGATCCCCGTCCTCACCAATTCCATCTGACCCTGATCCCCGTCCTCACCAATTCCATCGGACCCGATCCCGCTCCTCCCAAAGTCCACCTGGACCCTGATAGCTCTCCTCACCAAGTCCACCCGGACCCTACCCATCCTCACCAAAAGTCCACCTGGGCCCGACTCCCTCCCCCCATATCCCCCTACCCACCCCCGTCCCACCAATTCCCCTGGGCCCTGAACCCTTTCCCCCACCAAAGTCCCCTGGACCCCGTCCCCTTTTCCTCACCAAAATTCCACCTACCCCGATCCCTCGTCCTCACCAAAATTTCCCCCTGACCCGATCCCCCGTCCCACCAATGTCCACCTGGACCCTGATCCCTCATCCTCACCAATGTCCACCTGACCCCATCCCCCTTTTCCCCCAATGCACCTGGGCCCCGATCCCTTTCCTCCCCATGCACATAACCCTGATCCCTCTCCTCACCAATGCCACCTTGGGCCCGATCCCCGTCCTCACCAAGTCCACCTGACCCCCTGATCCCTTCCCACCCAAATTTCCCCTGCCCGATCCCGTCCTCACCAATGTCCACCCGGACCCCCACCCTCACCTCCAATGTCCCACTGGCCCCTGACCCCTCCTCACCAAGTCCACCTACCCTGACCCCCGGGCCTCCAATGTCCACCTGGGCCCCGTCCCCCTCACCAATGTCCACCTGGCTCAAACCCGTTGTCCTCCCAAATTCCCCCTAAAACCCCGTCCCTCTCCCACCAATGTCCCCTAACCCTGATTTCCCCCGTCCTCACCAATGTCCACCTGGGCCCTTCCATTCCTCAAAAAAAAAAAAACCCCCCAATTTACCTGGACCGAAAAAAACCCCTCCGCCCTCCCAATTTCCCCCCTGCCCCAAACCCCCCGCCCACCAACCACCTGGACCCTGATCCCATGTCCTCACCAATGTCCACCTACCCGATTCCCTTCCCTCCAAGGGCCCCTGGACCTGATCCCTCTCCTCACAATGTCCACCTACCCATCCCCTTCCTCACCAATTCCCCTACCTTATCCCCCGCCTCACCAATTTCCCCCTGGGCCCTGATCCCCCTTTCCTCCCAGTCCACCTACCCCGATCCCTCTCCCCCACCAAGTCCCCCTGACCCCCATCCCTTGTCCCCCCCAATGTCCACATAACCCTATCCCCCGCCCCACCAAGTCCACCCCGGACCCTGATCCCCGTCCCCTCCAAAGTCCACCTGGACCCGACCCCCGCTCACCAAATTTCCCCCTCCCTGACCCTCTCCTCACCAATGTCCACCTACCCCGATTTCCCCCCTCACCAATTCCACCTCCCTGATCCTCTCCTCACCAATGTCCAACTGGACCCTATCCCGCATCCCCACCCAAATTCCACCTTGACCCCCATCCCCGTCTTTACCAAAGTCCACCTGGGCCCTATCCCTCGTCCTCACCAATTCCACCTACCCGATCCTCGTCCCCCACCAATTCCACCTGACCCTGATCCCTCGTCCTCACCAATGTCCACCTGACCCTGATCCCCCTCCCCCCCAATGTCCACCGACTCTGATCCTCTCCCACCAAATTTTCCACCGACCCTATCTCACCCTCACCAATGTCCCTGGACCGATCCCTCCCTCTCCCAAATTTCCCCCTGGGGCCCCACCCCGTCCCCACCAATGTCCACCTACCCATCTCACGTCCTCACCCAAAGTCCACCTGGACCCTACCCCCTCCTCACCAATGTCCACCTGGACCCTGATCCCGCGTCCTCAGCAATGTCCACCTGGACCCTGATCCCGCGACCTCAGCAATGTCCACCTGGACCCTGATCCCTCGGAGTAGAGGAGCTGACGCTCGTGGACGGCACAACGTGGGGCCGGAGCCACTTTGAACCTTGAGATCTTATAAATGGCTTCTTTGAAAGGCGACGGCTGCGGAAGTTTCTAGAAGAGTGGTCGGAGGCGTTTGTGCTGACTCGGTCCTCGCTGTGCGGACAGGTGGCCTCGCGCTTCCTGCCAGTTTCTGAAGTTCCTCATTATTCCAGTAACACAAGCTTCCTGCTCCGGGTGAGGCGGCGGCGGCGCTCCAGGGACCCCCCGCACACAGATTAAATATCCCTGATTGTGCAGCCGCGGCCTCAGAAGAGCAGACGTCCCCCGAGAGGCGGCAGGAACTTCCCGACACGTGTTCTGCACATTGGCCGGAACGTTCCTTTCACTTCTGTTTAGAAGATTCCAATAAAAGAACTTGTGTCAAGTCCCAAAAACCTTACATGGTCCATAGACAATAATGGAGACGGGAACCCGAGGGCCCTGTGGGGGGAGGGGAACTGACGGGGAAAATAGTCAACCCCCAACCTAATGCTCAGCCCTTCTGGGATTATAATGCGCTCATCACACTGTGCAGCACCACAGCATTCGGCAGCGACATAGAAGAGCGAGCTGACTCCGGCTGGGCGACAGAGGAACAAGGGAAACCCGGGTGACCCCTGGGAAAAAGAGCCTAAAAACAGGGAGGGAGGCAAAGTGCAAGTTATATGTACAGAAGCCGCACAGTGTACCCCCGAATCAACTCCACTGGTGACTGTATAATCTGTATACACTGGGCTCCCCCTAGTGGTGGCTGTATAATCTGTGTACACTGAGCTCCCACTAGTGCTGACTGTATAATCTATATACACTGAGCTCCCTATTGGTGACTGTATAATCTGTGTACACTGAGCTCCCACTAGTGCTGACTGTATAATCTATATACACTGAGCTCCCTATTGGTGACTGTATAATCTGTGTACACTGAGCTCCTCTAGTGGTGCTGTATAATCTGTATAACTGAGCTCCCTCTAGTGTGACTGTATAATCTGTATACACTGATCTCCCCTATTGGTGACTGTAAAATCTTTATATACTGAGACTCCTCCTAGTGGTGACTGTATAATCGTATACACTGGCTCCCCCTAGTGGTGACTGTATAATCTTTATACACTGAGCTCCCTCTAGTGGTGGCTGTATAATCTGTACACACTGAGCTCCCCCGAGTGGTTACTATGTAATCTGTATACACTGAGCTCCCTCTAGTGGAGACTGTATAATCTGCAAACACTGAGCTCCCCCTAGTGGTGACTGTATAACTGTATACACTGAGCTCCCCTAGTGGTGACTGTATAATTATATACACTGAGCTCCCTCTAGTGGGGGGCTGTATAATCTTATATACTGAGCTCCCTCTAGTGGGGGGACTGTATAATCTTAACACTACTCCCCTAGTGGTAGCTTAAATCATACCTGGCTCCCCCCTAGGGTTTTTTTTAAATCTTATACACTAGTCCCCCTATGGTACTGTATAATCTGTATATGTTGAGCTCCCCTAGTGTGACTGTATAACTAGATACCTAGCCCCCCTAGTGGTACTTATTATCTTTTACACTGGCTCCCCCTAGTGGAGACTATAATTTTGATCCTGAGCTCCCCCTAGTGGGGACTGTAAATCTGTATACACGGGGCTCCCCTATGGGCGTATAACGTATACCTAATCCCCTAGTGGGGGACTGTTAATCTTACACACTGAGCC
>JAODAL010009866.1:0-108231 GCA_025379985.1 Phyllomedusa bahiana
GTTTTTTTAACACTACGGGGCGTGACGTCAAAAGGGAGCGGGGGCTTGCATTAGATCGGAGGAACAGAACGCCCTCTTTTCAAAGTAGCAGCTTAAGGACTGGATCTGTGAGGAGGTGAATCAACCTCTTGCCAAAAGTCCTTTAAACAGGCAGTAATTGCCCAGATCATCACCCTAGAGCTGGGAGATGAGCATGCAGCCAGCAGACCTTGGTTTCACTATCGATTTTAACAGCTCAGAGGGGAGTAAACACATAGTGTGCAGGCAGCCAATCACAGCACAGGGGGCGTGGCCAGGGTGTTTCCTGTCTAGGGGCGTATCCCAATAAGCTGAATGAAATGCCAGCCAATCACAGTGCCGGGGGCGTGTCTAGGGTGCGGGATCCGACCAGGGGGCGTGGCCGACCAGCAACAGCAGAAATAGAACACAGATTTACAGAAAAGCTTATATCTGCTAAACCAAGTGACTGAGGTAATGCAACTCAATTACAAAAGTGCTTATTTTTTACTGTCCCCATAATCTGAGACATGATCTTTGTAACGATAAAACCCCTTTAAGTGCGAAATGTGAATGGTGTAAAAAAAATAATTTAAAAATTAAAATAAAAAATACTGCAATTATTTATAAGTGAACTTAAACTATTCCCCCATAAAGTACAACTTGTCTTGAATAAAACGAGGCCTCATACAACTGCGTCATTGAAAAATATAAAAGTTACAACTGTTTAAACGCAAGGAGGCAAAAACTAAAAAAATTTTCTGGTCATGAACTACTTTTCAGGCATTCGGCTTAAGGGGTTAACAACTTTTTCTTAAATGCATATAGGAATAAATATCCCATTAATAAATCTAAAACCGAATACATAAAGCTTACAGTACTACACTTATCACTAACATAACATAGTAGAAGACATTAAATTACCCATAATAAAGTACACTTGCAGCAGCTTGTCCCTGCACCCCAACGCGCGTTTTCCCTCTGCTTCTGATGTTGTTCCGTGTATGTCGATTTATATGTGGTTGTTATTTATGTCAATTTGTGATATATATTTTAGAATTATTTACAATAAAGTTATATCAGTTTTAGGACCATGGGTGTTAAAGGGAATGTGTCATCAAAAAATGGCTTATTGTTTAACTCACATTTTTATGTTAAACACATTTTTTAGGAATTTTTTTATTTTTTTTTAATTTTCCATATCACTTTCAATATTTTTGTAATAATTCTTAAGTCCTGTAGTTTTCACTTTGGCCACTAGGCCTAATAATCGTCTGACACTTCCTGCTTTGTTTATAGAGCTTTTCAGCAGTGTGCTCATTATCAGTAACAGCAGGGTCACACTGAAAGGAGACACCATTGTGTACAGATAACACAGGATCCACCAGTCACAAGAGGAGAGGTCACAGCTCCCCCTCTCCTCTCCCTTCACAGTGAAAACTCTCCTATGTCTATGGGACAGAAACTGTCTTAAGAATCCTATGTGCATGAAGCTGCTGTAAAGTATCTCTGACTGCTGTTAAAGCAGTGCAAGCAAGAATGTCTTCCCCACAATCATATATAGACGGCCGAATAGAGAAATCTACAATCAGGAAATAAAAACGACTGAGAGAAAAAGAATATGGATCAGGGGCTTGATTTAATAGGTAAAAAAAAAAAATGGCGACATATTCCCTTTAAGTCCTCTTTTTCGTTTGGTTTTGTAATCTTACATGGTTGCCTGATTTCTGTATGGGCATCATGGCCACTTTAGTAGAACTGTGCAGCTGCCTGTAGTTTACCATGGTAATAGCACTAGTGTTAATAGCTGCCATAGACTTAAAGTAATCAGCCAGTCTTCATTTAGGGAAGGGGTTTGCTGGCGTGGACAGTATCCAGCTTTCAGACGTTCCCTTTGTGTGATGAGAGCATCATTCTCCCATTATACAAGTCACTGGTTTGACCACACATGGAATATTGGGGACAGTTTTGGGCACCAGTTCACAGGAAAGACATTGTAGAGCTTGAACAGGTACAAAGGCGGCAACAAAAATCATCAAAGGACGGGGTGAACTGCAATACCGAGAAAGATTAGAAAGGTTAGGTTTATTCAGATAAAACACGGCTTCAGGGGGATATAATAAATATGTTTAAATATATTAATAGTCAATATAGAGATCTCTCCCAAGATCTATTTATACCCAGGACTGTATCCAGAACAAGGGGGCGTCCTCTTTACTATAAGAGCAGTGAGACTGTGGAACTCTCTGTCAGAGGAACTTGTCATGATGAATTCAGTAACAGAGTTCAAAAAGGGTCTGGATGCATTTCTAGATGTAATAATAAAACAAGCTATAGTGACCAGGATTCTGGAGAAGGGTCTAGAGACATTTCTAGATGTAATATAACAAGTTATATTGACCAGGATTCTGGAGAAGGGTCTGGATACATTTCTAGATGTAATAATATAACAAGTTATAGTGACCAGGATTCTGGAGAAGGGTCTGGAGACATTTCTAGATGTAATATAACAAGTTATAGTGACCAGGATTCTGGAGAAGGGTCTGGATACATTTCTAGATGTATAACAAGTTATAGTGACCAGAATTCTGAAGAAATGTCTGGAGACATTTCTAGATGTAATATAACAAGTTATAGTTACCAGGATTCTGGAGAAGGGTCTGGATGTAATAATATAACAAGTTATAGTGACCGTGAATTCTCGAGAAGGGTCTAGATGTAATAATTTAACAAGTTATAGTGACCGGGAATTCTGGAGAAGGTTCTGGATACTTTTCTAGATGTAATAATATAACAAGTTATAGTGACCAGGATTCTGGAGCAGGGTCGGGATACATTTCTAGATGTAAATTAATATAACAAGTTATAGTGACCGGGATTCTGGAGAAGGGTTCTGGATACATTTCTAGATGTAATAATATAACAAGTTATAGTGACCGGGATCCTGGAGCAGGGTCTGGATACATTTCTAGATGTAAATAATAAACAAGTTATAGTGACCAGGATTCTGGAGAAGGGTCTGGATACATTTAGATGTAATAATATAACAAGTTATAGTGACCAGGATTCTGGAGAAGGGTTGTTGATCCAGGGATTTATTCTGATTGCCACATTGGAGTTGGGAAGGAATTTTTTCCCTAAAATGGAGACAATCGGCTTCTACCTCATGGGGGGTTTTGTCTTCCTCTGGATCAACATCATAGAACAATAGGCTGAACAAGATGGACGTCTGTCTTTTTTTGGCCTTTCAAACTGTAATATGCTCTTTGTAGCCATTATCTGCTCTGTTCAGGAGATGCAGTCCTGAACAAAGAACCCTCTTAATTTACTCAGAATTATCTAAAAGGGAATATGAAAAATGTTTTTCTAAACACGACAATACCTTTAAGCCCTTTGGCTATAGCCTGAGATTTCCTGGCACCTGTTTTGAGAATCACTGACCGTCTCCATCCATACACACACTGTCAGTGTGTGGGGCATACAGCGTACATTACTGATGACCTTGTTGCATCTGTTGCTACCTGGACCATTTGATCAGTTATCACCTGTTGGTAAATACTAGTATAATACTTCCTCTTATTTTCACAGGATGTACTGGAGAACCTGCTGGATCTGGACATTTCTGTTGCAAACACAAACGATTTTCTTCAGTTTGTCAGTGGGGGTAATTCAATATCTGGATTTATTCCTTTGACACACAGATACGGAGGCCATCAGGTGACTATAGATACAGTGCATTGTAGTTTCTGTCTTAAGATGATCTATGTCGACCTGCACAGGCTTGGAAGTTGCAGTTTCTCCATTTTAATAAAATAACTACAAAAGCAAATCCTAAACACATTTTGTGGTAAAATAATTCTAATCACCATAATCTTACCTACTTTATAAAGTGAAATGTCATGAAATGTGTTGCAGGATTTGCTATTGTAATTATCTTATACAATAAAGTGGAGAGACTGCAACTTCCAAGCAAGCACCGAAACATCAGTCATCCATCATGCACATACTTGAGGCGACATGTATGAATTTTGGCATTTAATCGCCAATTTTCATGCACATAATATTAGTATGGAATTCGCCTGATTTATGAACCAGGTCTACAAGCGGGTCATAAATCAGACTCATTCTAGTGCTAATACAGCATTTCTGGCTCAGGTAAACCACTTTGAAAATGCTCTACCTGTTCCAGCAGTAATGTGCCTGGAATTGCTGTACTGAAGGTATAGATCTATAGCTTTGTGCGGTTCTAGTGCGCCCTGCCTCCCGCGCGCCCCCGAAATCAGGCGCATTACAAAGTGGCGCGGGCACTCAGTAATGTGCCTGATACTTGCGTATGGGAGGCTTTTAACTATCATGGACGGGCTGCGCCTGAAGTCGGGCTGAAAATATGCCAGACTTCTGGCATGGCCCCGTTCATACATGTCGCCCTTGAAGTCCTATTTGGAGCCTATTCAATAGGTGGCAGGTGATCATCAGTGGCTTTGGATATTCTCGCTGATGTGATCTTAGAGGGGTTCTAGCACAAAAAGATGTCCGAATGTCACAGCTTAGACTAGAGAACTGGCCGCGCTTACGCAGTTATATTCCAGTCTGTTCTATGGGAGTTACGAGTCCATCTGAACGGTGTGTTCAGTTCTGTATGGAACTCCCAAAGAACAGAATGGAGAGCCATGTACAAGCACGGACAGCTCTCTAGTCTAAGCTGTGACTTTCAGAGGCCCGTTCCCAAAATAGGGGAACTTGCATCTATCAGTCAATGATGGCATATCCTAACTATATACCATCATTGTCGATCGTGGTAGAACCCCTTTAAGAGCTGGGCCTTACCACTGCACAACTAGATAAGCTGATCAATGAATGTGCGATCACCTTATCAGCTAATATACAGCATTACACTATCTAGGGCATTCTGTTCTCTACATATCCTCTTGGAATTTTACTCTACTTTTGTAAAGGATTTGTTAATATAGACATGGCAAGTTGTTGCAAATTTAATTTCTTCATTTTTTTGCTTTGTTTCTGTTAGTTTGGTGTTTGGGCGGGCCAGCTTGGAGATGGCAGAGCACATTTGATTGCCACTTACATCAACAGGTAGTGTACAATTGCAACTGTCCTTAAAGAGGTATTCCCATCTCATTGATTAGCTTTGAACATGTGAGCAAAGTAAATCTACATTATTACCAAATACACATTTGCTTAGTTCGAAAGATAGAGCAGTTTTGCTCTACTGCTTCTTTACAGATTTTGAGACGTTTTCTAGACTGCCGACCACCTCTTCCTGCTCCAGTAGTGCTTGATCTGGTGATGTCAGTCCCTGCTGTGTCATATCAGCAGGACGGGAACTTATTGAGTTAAACTTTAACCCTTCAGAGTTACTGGGAAGGCCCAACAGTCTTGTGTCTTGTGGTCAGATCTCCCACTTTACTGTTATCTTTGCATGTAAATACATAGATGACAATTTGTCTTAGCAGCTTGCATGTTTTTTTCTCTCACCGGGAGCTTCTTTTTAAAGGATTTTTATCGTTTGAACTGTTCGTGCTCTTCAGCTAATTCTTTGAGATTGAGTTTGAAATCCATGGACGTGTCTCTCCTCTCAGCAGGCATGTCTCTCCTCCCAGGAGGCGTGTCTCTCCTCAGTGAAGAACTGTGACATCATTATTTTGTATGAAGCAGGGGATGCAGAAGGATTTCTGGAGCTCTGTAGCCTCCTGCATGTTTATATCTGCAGCCTTCAGGCTTCACAAGCTCCCTGCTGTGCTATATGCAGTTATACACACAGATGAGACATATGAGGAATGTAAACTGCCCTCCCCCCCTTCCCCCCTGTTACCGAGGCGTGCAGTCCCTGTGTTTTACAGTTTTTAAGTACAATGCACACTGCCCTCCCCCTCCTCAATTCCCCCAGTTAAATGCAGGGACTCTTTAATACTGAGTTATAATGAAGTAGTATCGTTATCACTTGAAATGGTTTTCCACCAAGTAATAGTCGACCGTGGGATGCTTATGAAATCATAAGTTAGGCACTTTCCTAAATACGAAGTCTTAGAATAAAGTGGTAAAAAAAGAGCAGCTATCACCCAAGTAAAGATTGTCAACACTATCCCACCTCAACGTTCACATTGACAGCAAGCACCTGTTTATAAGTCACTTAGATATACACACAAAGTACACTGAAAGCCAGCAGCTATTACTATCTGTTCTAGTGGTTGTTTCACCCCCAAATTGTACTACTACAGGCAGAGATCTTTACTCAATCTACAAGTACAAATGTCCAAGCTCTTCAAGTAAAGATCTCTAGCTTGCAGTCAGTGACATGTGAGTGAAAACAAGTTGGGGAGATTCAATCAGCTTTGAGAGAAGACCCTGCGACAACCTATAACTAACTTGGGCTGGGTGATTGTAATGGAAGAGCTTTGCTATTAACAGATGTAAGGGGTTTTGATGACTTCCGGTTCCGGCGATGCGAGGCACGCGAGTGGATGGAAGCCCGTCTCCCCGCGCCACATCGGAGCATCGGCAGCGGGCTTCACGCCGCATTTCATTGCCCGGAGGACGCCGGAGGGGGTAGTGAGCAAAGCGGGAGCCAATGAACCCGTGGCAGCGCTGATTCCTCACAGTGGGCGGCGGGCTGAGCATGACGAAGGAGAGCAGAGTGGCCGCGTGGTGACCGGCCAATCTTAGTTTGCAGTTACCTATGTGCTGATGAGCTATAGAGACACCAGGGAAGAACCCCTTGCTGCACAACACAATTGCCCATCCTCCACGGGGATGATGGACAAGGGATCAATAATGATTGAAAGAGCCCCAGCTCTGTCCTACTTACCAGCCGCTGAATAAACCAGCTTCCAGCTCAGTACTGTAAAAGAATGCCGCGTTCTGAAGCCCATAAATATTCCCTGCAAAAGTGGCCCAAGACATAAACAGATATGAAAGTGCTAGAATTATGTGATATAACACTGCCAAGACATGATTCTAGCCGCCTGCCCCTGTCTCTCATCATTGAATGCTGCATAACACATAAGGGACTCATTGTATTGCGCCTATTAAACAAAGCTGGGACGTCCGTTTACTTCTCTTATGAGATCTGCAGGTCAAGGGTATCACTACAGTTAACGTCTCTTCTCCGTCCATATTACAAGTCCCCTGAGGCGCGCTTTTAAAGTTTTAACCCCCTTCCATTATAAATGGACAAATATTTTCTGTGGCGAATGTCGTGCTAAAACCCCTAGGTTCCCTTAAAAACCAGGAAAGGAGACACTATGCCATCTAGAAACCACTCTGGTACAGACACTCTGCACCCTCCAGATTTCACTTCAGGCCGGAAATCCGAGCCCGCCCCAGCTTCACATTTTGCCATCTCTGACCAAAAGCATAATATGCACATGGATAGTGGCTAAGGTGATAGCTGCCTGTTATCTCAAGCCTCCCTAACAAACACCATAGTCTTAACTTTAAAGCAGTTTGCAGGGTGTACGCTAGCCCAGGCAAAGACATGAAAGGATTGAGCTATGCTGAAGAGCGGGATTCTTACTAATGAAAAAAGATAATAGAGATCACCAGTTTCAAGTGCAAGAACTAGCCAAAATATAACAGGAGGTTTCTATGTGAAAAAGTCGATCGACATGGAGTATAGAATCATCGGAGAGTAATCTCAAAACTAATTGGTGTCCACCTGGGAGAACCATACCGCTGCCTTGCTTTGCTGAACCTATGTGAAAACGAAATCCCGCAATACCTGGGAAAAATTGCAGTTAAATGCAAGGTAGGAGAAGAGCTCACAGGTTGGCCGCATAGAGATAGGCGAAGCGCACACAGGTAGCAGAGAGGGATATTCAACAACAGACCTCGGCCTGACCATTTGTAAAAATATTTTGTGTACTATTCTGACAACGCTGAAATTTCTGGCGGCGGGGAAATGAGCAAAAGCTCCGGGGAAAAGAACTACACGGGTGCAAGGATTCAGGCTTTTTGTCGGATTTCTCTGCTGAGGTGTCACGGCGAAGGAGAGCATTCTCAGCATATGCCTCCGAGCTTTATAGAGTCCTCAGGAAGTTTAAACTTTCTGTAAACCCCAACCTTGATAGTGTTTTTCAAACAGCTGGTCCTCTTCCTTTTTTTCCGTGAGCCTCAAGCAAGCGGTGGAGGGTCATGGGCATCAGGTTTATTTGGTTGACGGTCATCGTCAAAGGGGACGCGAGAGATGCTTGATCATACGGAGCGTCAAAAAAAAGAAGAAGAAACAAAAAGATGTGCATTCCTTAACAATACATGCAACCTTACTGGAAATAACTATCTGTTCTGCTTTACAGGGTTCCGACAATCTAGATATGGAGGGTTAGATTGTTATGAAGGGTGGATATTCCTGGCTTCAATGGAATATTTAACTTAAGATATAAGAGGTGCTATTGTTCCCTTTCCCCCCCCCCCCCTTTTTTTTTTTTTTCCAACCTCTCTTTCTCTTTCTTTCACAATACTGTGTTTATGCTTTAGAGAAGTGACCGTTGGGAGTGTGGAGGGTTCAATCTTGATGTAAAGATGTTGGGCTTGTTAACCAATGTCAATTCTGGTATGAGTCAGAGTAGAATTAGGCCGGCGGGAGGTTGTATGGTGGGTGACATCCAACAGTGTGTAAAAGGACGAGTTTATATTTATTAAATTGTGTTGCGGGAAAGAAAGGAAGTCGCATAGCACCGTTGTTCTTAGGAGCAGGATGCCAAACTCTTTTCCAGTTTAAGATTGCAATCTTGTTTTTTCTTATAAAGTTGGGGGTAGAATTGTTGGGTCATGCTACAGTCATTTACTTGTTCTGTACCCCCTGAATATATTATGCGAGTAATTTCATGTAATGTGAAAGGGGGCCTCCCGGTGCACGCTCATAACGGCATTGATATGGTTCTCAGGCACTGTAAAGCGCCTAACAGCGGGATATCGGTCATTGCTCCAGAATACACACATGGAGGAAATCCGATTTTCCTTTAGAAGTGAAGAAAGGCTATGGGTGGGAGAGTTCTGGGTTCAGCACCGCGCGAATATTCTAAAGCGGGGTTTAACGCACCTAAGTAAGGAAGTTGTCAGTACCGAGATTCAGGATGCACACCAGTGAGATAAGGTAGGCATGTGAAACAAAGGGTATCCTTGCAAATCATCTGGAACCCTTAGTAATTTATAAGTATCTAAAGGCCCCAAAAGATAACCACTCCGGGAGTGCTTTGGTGAAACAGTCTTATACAATTCCTAGCTGACAATACTTTTTTGAAGATAGTAGGTGGGAGACTTTCATACTGTTGTTGAAATAGCCAATAGGGAAAATGGGAAAAAAAAAAAAGGATTCGGGGGATGTTATTAAAAAGGGTGCCCAGAGACGCAAGTGTCCTTGCTCACTGTTTTTTCTAGAAAATGCAGGAATAGGTAAGATACCTGTAGAGGCTCCTACGACCCAGAAGGTGCGCGCACTTTAACATTTTTATCCTGCCCGGTTACATAATACGGAGAGCCCGGTCATGAGTGAGACTATGCATTGTAAACTTCGCTGGATTCCATATAAGACAGAATATATATATAGAAGCAACCATAATTTGAAATAAAATGAGTCTCTGACCACCGCTTCAGAGATCTAGTCTGAGATAATTGAGGTACTATACCACGGGGGACAGAATATTATTTGAGTGTTTCCCAAACTTTTATGTGGCGGAGAATTCTGAATTCCAGGTTATGCTCCAAAACTGTGGATTGATTTTAAAATTTAAACGCTTAACATTTTAGATAAAACCACAACTTCTCTGGGATACAGCAAAGTCAGTACTCGAGGGGGCGCCTAATATCCCATTTATCGGCATATCAAAAAAGAAATTCGATTGGCCTGGATAAGAATAGTTGCGACACTACTAGACGTGCCTACACGCTCCATGTTGAATAAACGTGATCCCGTCATCTAAACAGAGATGTGCAGGATGGCCAAGGCTACAATGACGAAGCACAGGTTGAGAAAAAAGGAAAAAAGTCCATTGTCATTTAGGGAAGGCCAAGTTAGTTTCGTTATGGGCAAAAGTTGGCAGATGCTTGCCCGGCTGCAAGATGGTCCACTGGGGATTCTGTCATCCTACCCCATTACCGTGATGACTCCAGGAGTTGTAGAAATGGTCAACATCACCCTAAGGAAATTTAAAAAGGGTCCTTTCAGACAAGTTTTATAAACACCTATACTCCAGAGATAAACTACTGAAACACGTTACTTGTTTTTTTAAAAAAAATTTAAAAATGCCCTTTTTGTCCAGAAAAAAGAAACCCCCTTTTAACTCACCGATCGCTTTTAGCAGAAATGCATATTTCAAAAAACCCCTTTGGAAAAATAAAAAAAGCTCCGGGACCAGTTTGGCCCTTTAGGGGGGAGATTTTTATAAGTTTTCCGGGCCCAACCGGGGGTTGGCACCTGATCTATTGACCTTATTTAATGGCTATCTGCAGGGGGGGAAAAAACCGGAACCCCTTTAACACAGCTTATATTAAGTTACCTTCCTAAACCCCGCAAAGTTTTTTGGCCCAAACCGGGCCTCAAAGGGCCTTTTTCCCTTTTTAAATTTAAATTTTAAATTTTTTGAATTTTGAAAGCAAAATCTTGGCCGATGGGTTGCTCAATTTGCTTTCCGAAACCATCTCTCCCTTCGGGGTGGGGCTTCGTGCGGGCCACCAGGGGTTTAAACCAACAAACTTAGGGTTTTCCTTACATTTGAGGGAGGTAAAGCTCAACCCACATTTAAACCCCACCCCCGGGCATTATGTCTTAAAGCTAAAAAGGGGCTTTTAAACAATGTCGTTTGGGGGAGTTTTTTTGGTAAAAATTTCTCGTTTTCGTTGGGCTTAAAGGGGGGCTTTTGTGATTTTTTTTTAAAGTCTTTTGTAAAATTTCCCCCGAAGGCGAGAATTTCCCAACCCCCGGATTCCTATCTGAAGTTTTGACCCAAAAGGCACGCCCCCAAAGGCTGCCCACTATCCCCCCCCCCCCCTTTTTCAAAATCTCTATTGAACCTTTAATACGAGAAATTTTAAAAAAAGATGAGGATATTTTGGGGATCAATATTGGGACCCCAGACACTCAAAACAAATTTTTTTTTGGCGGATGATATTCTAAATTTTTATGTCAGCCCCCGTAAAAGAGTGGCCCCGGGATTTTTAATCTCCTGGGGGGCTTGGGGAAAGGGTTTTTTGGGGCCCTTAAAAATTTAAACCAGTTCCAAAAGTGACATACTAGATTTTTTTCCCCAAGGGAATTTTTAATTTAAGATTTTTGGGGGAAAACTTTCCCTTTTCCGGAAACGGTTTTGGGGGGTCTGGCTTAAAATACCGGGGGGACCCCATAGGGGAAAACCCCCCAAATTTTCAAAATTTATAAAAAAAAATTTTTTGTCCCTATCCTGAAAAAAATGGAATGGGAAAATTAAAGAAATGGACTAATTTAACCCCTTTCCTTGCTAACAGAGTCAACTTGAAAAAAAATGGTAATTTTCCCCAAAATTGCTTTACCCCCTGCAGGAACAATTTCCCTTGTTTTTAAAACATGTAAAATGTCAAAAGGGGAAACAGAAGGTGTTCTCGGCTTTCAAAGGGGCCATAGAGGGCATGGGGATAGCTTTGAAACCGTCATGCCCCAAAGGGGGATAGGGGAGGCCTAGGTTTTCCCAGATGTTCGGCATATAATCTGCCCCTTGTATTTTCCCAAAAGCTATTGACGGCTCCAAAATACAAAAAAATTTTTCCAATATTGATGTAGAAAAGGGGCTACAACCCCAGGGAAATTTTAAATTGTCCTACTCCATACGAAATTCTTTTCCCTCTCCCAAAGCATCCTCCGACAGCCCCTTAATTATCACGATAGGGTTTTGTTTACTTGGAAAGACTGAAAAGATTTTTGGGTCTTTCTTTTTTGTGCCAAAACATAGCCCTTTTTTGGGGGCACCCCCAAATTTTTTTTGAAAGGCCCAGGAAAATTGGGAAATTTTAAAACCCTTGGATGAGAGGGGGTCTTTCAAGTTCCGTTTTTTTTCAGGGGTTTTGGAAAATAGTTTTTTTGATTTTCCCGGGGAAATAAAAGAGAAATACGGGCATTCCCCCGGGGGTTTGGGGTTTTTGGTTTCCCCCAAAAGGGTATCAATTTTTCTTCAGCAACGTTTTGAAGATTATAAGCATAAATTCCCCGGGGGAACGTTTCCCGGAAAATTTTAAATTTAAGCCCCCCTCCCGCGAAAAATTTTCACTTTGCAAATATAAAATAAGACCCTCAGGGAGGTTTTATTTGAATGTAAAAAAAACCCAAATTATTTTGCACAGTGGGCCCCAAAAAATTTAAAGAAAAAAGACTTCCCTTTTTTGGGAATTTTTTTGGGGGGAAAGGGGAAATTTGAAAAAGGAAGTTTAAATTCCAATAAAGCCCCTTGGGAGGGAATCCCAATTTTTAAGCGATGCACCACGCCTTTTTATGGTTTCAATGTCCCCCCACACCGAAGGCTCCCGAAAATTTTTAGGGGGCTTGTCCTCAGGGGTTCACAAGAAAAACTCGGACCTAACCTTTGGCTTTTTGGGCTTGTACAAAAACGCAATATTTTCCTGGAAACAGGTTTATCCCTACTCAACAATTGTTTACAAAATAAATCGGAATGCTCCCCCATACCTCGTTCCCTTTTTCCCTATTGATTTCCGGGAAAGGGCAAGAAAATACCTTTTCTGGCACACATTTTTTTTTTTGGGGGGCTAAGATTGGGGCCCTTTTTACCCTTTTTGGGTCAAAAACCCCAGGGTTCCCCTCCCAAATTTAAATGGTACTCTCAAAAATGAAGCACTTTCTCCCATTTAACGACGGAAAGTTGAGAACATTTAAAAAAAAATTTAAAAAAGCAAATTTTTATTAAAAAGTGGGGGATTTTATAGAACAATTTTCTCAATGCGCATTAAATAAAGGAGCACATTCTTCCCTTTAAAAAAAACTACTTTGGGATATTATGAGGGATTTAGCTGGGGAAATTTTGGCGCTCTTTTAAAATGGTAGAGGTTTAAGCCCGATATGGCGAAAAGGCAAAATATGGGGGGGGCAGGGGTTTTATGGAGCCCTGGGGTCGGGGGGGGGGGGGCCGCAGAGCTTTTTTCAGGGGCTTTGAGTAAAATTTACTATGTTACCCCATTAGATTTTTGGAAACGTAAACAAAAGGGTTTCTTTGGGGGGGGGAGGGGGGTTTGGGGTTTGGGTTTTGGGGTTAAAAGTAAATTTTTAAAAATCCCAACCCCAACCGGCTATTTTGGATAAGTGCTCTACTTGTTTTTTTTTTTTTAAAGGTGTCAATAAAAATGTTTAATTTAAAAAAAAAAAAAAAAACAATTTAATTTGTTTAAAAGGCTTAAAATTTAATCGCCCAAAACAAAACCCCCTTCCCTTTTTAAATTTGGAACAGGTCCCACCCCTAGAGAAAATTTTAATACCCCCCTATAACAACACAATATTTCATGCCCCCCCAAAAAAAAAAAATCAAATCGAATTTAAAATTTATACACCCCCCCCATAACCACCCCCCAAAAAAATGCCAAACCCCCCGAAAAACCATTGAATAAAAATAATTTAATCCCTTGGGGTTTCCACCGTAGTCCCCAAAACTTTTTTTTTTTTATTTTAATAAAAAAAATGCCCCCACTAACAACCCCACAAAAACCCAAAAAAAAAAAAAAAAAACCCCCCCACCGATTTCCCTTTTTAATCCCAACCTCGCCCCTTTTTAACTAATTTCCGTCTTAACACTTTAAAAACAACCCAAACCCCTACCTCATGTAACCCAAAAATTCGTTTTTTAATCCATATGTTTTACACTTTCAGATGATGGGTGTCAAAAGGGAGGTTGGGGGTTGTATTAGATCTGGAGGGAACTACGTCTTTTTTTTTAAATAGCGCTTAAGGGGGACTGGGCCAAAAGGGGGAGGGAATTTAACCTCTTTTCAAAAAGCCCAAAAAACATTTAGTTTTATTTCCCAGATCATTTTACCCCAGAGCGGGAGAAGAAAAATTCCCGCAACCTTTGGTTTCACTTTTTGAAATTTTTAAAAGCTCAAGGGGAGGGAAACACAGAGTTTGCAGGCCCCCGCCAATCACCAACGCATGGGGGCTTTTGGGCCCGGGGGCGTTTCCTGTCTAGGTGCGTAACCTAACCCGGCCCGAATGAAATGTCAGCCCGCCAATCACAGTGCAGGGGTGTTGTCTAGGGGGTCGGGAAACTCCAGGGTTGGGGTGTCCCCCACCCCGCAACAGCAAAAATAGGGAAAACAGATTTACCAAAAACCATTCGGGTAAACCCAAATTCCTTTATTAAAAACCCCCCAATTACAAAAATCTTAAAAAAATTTAAAAAAACCTGCCCCCCCCCCAATCTTAGGAAAATAACTTTTTACGATAAAACCCCTTTTAAAAAAAAAATACAAAATTAATACCTTCCATTTTTTAGTCATTTTTTTTGCTTTTTGGGGGGGTGTTACAAAAGCCCTCCACAAAAAATTCCCCTTACTTAAAGGCTCAGCTGGGAAATAACCCGCAAAAAACCCCCACGTAAAGCATAAAACGGACCCCCTCACAGGCAATTCCCAAAAATTGGGATTTCCCCCTCCCGCCCCCACAAAGTCCAAATTTTTGCACCACTTTTTTCCCTAAACCAAAATTTTGTGTCTAGTAAAATTAAAAACCCATTTTTTTTCAAACGTATCAAGCAATGTCAGGGTAATTTTAAAGCGACTTTTAAAAAATGAAAAAAAAAAGGGAAACCCCAGGGGTTTTTTTTCTTTCAGGGCATATCCATCGTAAAAGGGGGTCCATAAAAGTGGGTTCCAAAAACATTTTCTAGGAAAAAACAGTTGGAAAAAGGAAGGGCCGGGGCAACACAGCTTTGGGGGAATTTGTTTCCCAAAAGGCCCCCCCCCCCTTTTTCAAAAAACCGGGGGGCCAAAAGGAACAGAGGCACAAATTAGGCTAGGGTTTACACGGTGTATTTGCAGGGCGTAATTACGCCCCGCAATTACGCCGTGTGGCCGTATACGCTGGTAATTCACATGTCAATTATCTCCCCCCTCGGTGTATTCGCCGAGCAGGGAGAGGAGAATCGTAATCCATAGTTCTCTATGAGAACTGTGGATTACCGTAATGACTGGGACGTTTTCAGCCCGTAATTTGAGCACTTCGGCGCGTAATTACGGACTGAAATACGTACAGTTTTAAGCCGTCTGAACATGGCCTTAGAGTACGTTCCCACAGCATTTTGGATCCGTTTTGGATGGGCGGCAGAGGTTCGTGGTCAGAGACGGGCAGATGGACAGGGCAGGCGGCAAACAGGCAAGGTCAGGAAACGTAGCGGAACGGACTGGTACACGGGTAATCAAAACGGACTCCAACACTCTCTAAGGACACTGAACGCACACCAACAATCTGGCAGAGAGTGCTGGGGGCGTATTCCTTATAGAGGACCAGCGGACGGCAATTGACTAATTACCGTTGCGCTGGCCGTCGCGCGTGCGCCCTAATCAGCGGGTACACACGCGCAGCGGCCGGGACAGGCAGGAGCAGTGTGCACAGGAGCGTGGACGGGTAAGTGAGCCGGGCCCAGGCAGCAGGGGGATGGTCGCGGAGAGCCGCGGCACCCGCGCCGGGGCCCCTGCGGGCAGGGGGGCGGCCGCGTGGGGCGACGACACCCGCGCCAGCCCCCATGACAATTATCATGTAATGTTTTGCCAATATGGTTAAAGTCATTGCTGTAACTTTGGCCTAAAACCTTTCAAGAAAATATTTGCATTGCCCACAAGATGTCCCCCTCGTGATGTGCGGCATGTGTCTTAGATACTAACAAGTGTATTGCATCTGATAATAGAGTTTTATTGATCCTAACAGAAATATCATTATTTTTCTGAATCTGCTTGACTTAAACCTGTCAAAAGCAATTTATTGAAATCTGAAATCTAATGTTTTCTATTAGCGAGATCATCGTAATCTCCTATATTTCTATTTGTTTTCTGTCTCTTTTTCTTGTTGTTTTATTTTGCTATGTAAAATCTATTTGGCAGGTTCGGAGAGCGATGGGAACTTCAGTTAAAAGGATCAGGAAAAACACCTTATTCTAGGTAATAGTTTTGTGCATGTCATTCATTATTAAAGGGGTTGTCCCATTTCAGATACTGATGACATATCGATGCTATATGCTATCAATATCAGATAGGTGCTGGGTCCCATAGGTGGAATCTGTACCTATCTTGAGCCCTGAAATCTCTCTGTTTTAAAATGAGAGGTGGTTGGGACTCGACTATTTAAATCAATAGGGAAGAGCCCCAGAACCTCTACTTTTAAAGCAGAGTGCTCGTTCCCACCTATCTGACATTGATGACATATACTAGCGATATAGGACAACCCCGTTTAGTCATACAAGTTATTCTTTGCAGTAAAGAATATTTGGCACCACTTAAAGAGGACCTTTGGCCATTCCTGATGTGTCTGAGTTAGTAAATCCTTGTGTTCGATAAGAAATAACAATTCTGGAGCCTCTTCTATTAGGGTATGTTCACACAATGTTTTTCAGACACGTTTTTTCTAACAATGTGCAGTGGGATTTACATTGGTTTCAATGTAAAACACGCATCTCCGTTCAGACGAGTGATCACTGCTATGTGTTTACTTGCTTCTTTTCAATGTGTTTTTCGGATCCGTTTTAAGAATTGACATGTCATTTCTACTTGTGTGTTACGCAAGTGAAATCCCCATAGGAAACAATGGAGTGCGCTTTTGGAGCCTGAAAAATGGATCCAAAAATGCAACATATACTTGGGTATGTTTTGGATACCAAACGCGCATCCCAAAAATGCATCGGTTTTAAATTTGTAGTGTAATACACTAAATCGGCTGCTAGAGGTCTCATTTGATGTAGAAAGCCCTGTTCAAACTTTAGTAACCTGGAGTGGATGTTTTAGCTGTAATGTAAGAGGAAATCCAATAGAGGGCGCTTCCATTATTTTACATGTGTTTAATCTTATAAATCACTTTTTAATATGTTTTGAATTAAACAAAAGCAGTTTTTTAGTATAGAATGGGTGTTTATAGAAATTATAGAAGTTTTAATAATTTATAAAAGTATTATACTGAAACCACTCAACATTCTATAATAAACTATTAATCTAAAACTTTTATAAATTAATTATTAAAAACTTCTATCATTTCTATAAACACCCATTCTATACTAAAAAACTGCTTTTGTTTAATTCAAAACATATTAAAAAGTGATTTCTAAGATTAAACACATGTAAAATAATGGACACGCCCTCTATTGGATTTCCTCTTACATTACAGCTAAAACACTTTCCACTCCAGGTTACTAAAGTTCAAACAGTGCTTCTACATCAAATGAGTCCGATTTAGTGTATTAGGGTATGTTCACACGGCGTCTTGCCTCCATATGAACATACGCTTTTCTGATGCGTCTCTAGGTCCATCAGAACGGACCCAGAGACGCATCTAACAATTAGCAGTGAGTTTATCACTGCCCGCAATGACAAACACGCAGCGGCGTTCACATGAGAGATCGCTGCTGCGTGTTTGCATCTCGCCTGTTGGTTCCGTCTTGCGGATGTGATCCAAAAATTGCAAGTAATTTCATGGATCGCATCCGAAAGACGGAACCAACAGGCGAGATGCAAACACACAGCGGCGATCACTCATGTGAACGCCGCTGCGTGTTTGTCATTGCCGGCAGTGATAAAGTCACTGCTAATTGTTAGATGCATCTCTGGGTCCTTTCAGATGGACCCAGAGACGCATCAGTAAAGCGTATGTTCATACGGAGGCAAGACGCCATGTGAACATACCCTTACATTAAAGATTCTACCTTTTCAAACTGTGGATGTTATCATTTGTGAAGAGTCTCAAGTTCTTTGCCTGCATTTTATCTAGTGTATACTGTGTATATATATATTAAAAAAAGCATGCAAAAAGCATCCAAAAAAGCATCAGCTGTTGTGGTTTTGGATATGTTTTTTGGATGCAGTTTCTCTTCTGGTAAAAATTGGATCCAAAACGTCGTGTGAACATACCCTTATACTCTGGGTTGTGCTGTTCCTCTGTTATTCCTTCTAGAAATGTGCTTCTGAATCAGTCAGATAAGTGTTAACAATTTGGGGTGTGTCCCTGCACAGTCTGATGTTGTCCAGTCAGTGCTGACAGTCAGTGTATGAGTGGACACATCTGACAGATTCAGTAATAAATTGCTAGAATGAATAAGAGCGAGGACACACGAGGGTCCGTCAAACTCCTGTAGTCACGGACACTCGAAAGTAGGTAAAATCTCCCCTGACAGATTCAGATGCAGCTGCCTCAGTATCAACATTACCGGCAAACCGGCCGGTATTTGTCCTGTGCCGTGGGAACGCACCCTAAGAATCCTCACTTTTCTTTCAATATTCCTAACTGTGCCCCCCCCCTTACCCTCCTATGTACAAACTCCGCATCAATAGTGCCCCAAATAATTACCCCCTTGGTGCCTTGGTAGTTAGGGCCCCCTTAAGTAGTTATATCAGGCTCCTAGTAGGTAAATAAATATATAGGTCCCGTTCCTGCAGATAGGTATATAGGGCCCCCAGTAGAGCCCTTCCTCTTACTGTGCAGGGTTCAGACCCACCAGAAAATTGTTTTAATTTTAAAGACTGGCCTAAGGCCATTCTTAGTTATGGGAACAGGCCCTTCCACCCACAAGGCAGGGCCTCCCTGCCTTTAGTAGCAATGCAGGCCCTTGACTTGTGGGGGGAAAGGGACCATCCTTGAAACGAAGAATATATCTCAGAGGCCTTGCTAAGGGCCCCACACATCTCGGAGGACTAGTAAGGAGACCCATACACATCTCATTGCCCCTCACATGGTCTCACTGAGGGGCCCTTCACAAGGGCTCATGGGGGGGCCCATTACAGGGGCTCAGTACAGGGCCTCCATACCTCTCAGGGGCCTTCATGGTGGTTCAGAGGGACCTTCACAAGGATTTGGGGGCAAGCCGTCACAGAGGTTTGGTCGGTGGGGGGGTCTCGACACGACTGCTTCAGACGGGGGCCGTCACACCGGGCCTCAGGAAGAGGCCGTCACACCGGGCCTCAGAGGAGGAGCTGACACAGGGCCTGTGACGGGGGCTGTCACACAGCGCTTCAGACGGGGGCCGTCACACCGGGCCTCAGGAGGAGGCCGTCACACAGGGCCTCAGGAGGAGGAGGTGACACAGGGCCTCAGGAGGAGGCCGTCACACCGGGCCTCAGGAGGAGGAGGTGACACAGGGCCTCAGGAGGAGGCCGTCACACCGGGCCTCAGGAGGAGGCCGTCACACAGTGCCTCAGACACTGGATATCACACTGGGCGTTAGACGGGGGCCGTCACTCAGTGCCACAGGAGGAGGACGTCACACTGGGCCTGAGGAGGTGGGCGTGACTCAGGGCCTCAGGAGGAGGCCGTCACACAGGGCCTCAGGGGGAGGCCGTCACACGGGGCCTCAGGGGGAGGCCGTCACACAGGGCCTCAGGGGGAGGCCGTCACACAGGGCCTCAGGGGGAGGCCGTCACACAGGGCCTCAGGGGGAGGCCGTCACACAGGGCCTCAGGAGGAGGAGGTGACACAGGGCCTCAGGAGGAGGAGGTGACACAGGGCCTCAGGAGGAGGAGGTGACACAGGGCCTCAGGAGGAGGGCGTCACATAGAGCCTCACGATCATATGTTCTTTGTTCAGCTTCTCATGGCCAGAAAATGTTATATTCTCAATGCGGAATGTGAAGGAAGCATTCAGGATGTTCCTGGTTATATGCCAGGGATAGATACAGATTATCTGAAGGACTACCAGCAGTGAATGAATGCTACTGGAAAACTTGCCAATGTGATGTGCTTAAAATGTGTACGATTGCTTGAATAAACTGTGTATTCTGATTTCAGCTCTCTGAGTCCCGTGTCACTTTACTCTGTATCCAGATGCCGCAAACACTTTTGAGTTTGGACTACCATAGTATTACCTTTAAATGGCAGTTGGCCTAAACAATAGATGGACAGACAGGTGGATAGATAGAGCGAGTGCGACAACAAGTGCGTCACATTTGAAATAATCTAATTCTATTTTTTATTTTATTTGGTCATAGGAGGGGAGATGGGAGAGCTGTGCTCCGGTCCTCTGTAAGAGAGTTCCTGTGCAGTGAGGCCATGCACTACCTGGGGATTCCCACCAGCAGAGCTGCCAGGTACATGCATACATCAATATCTACTTTGTCTGACAGATAAACCAATTATTTCATAACGAGCAGTTTAGATGCCAGGCTTCTCATATAATTGCTAGAATCACTACACTTAATAATAGCAGCCATGTCATGGGAATAAGCAGTACTCAGCCTAAAATTATACACAGTCGAGTCACGTTATTATGGCCACTTTCTACGTTAGCACATACCTCATGAAGAAAGTCACGTGTGCTGAGCTGGCCTGGCGGGTATATAAGGTGTTTGATAGGCCGTCTACACATACAGTATATCTCTCGTAGCTGTCCTAAATGAAAGGGGCAGTTTATTAGAGTTGCAAAAAGGGATGATTATTGGGCTAAGGGTAGCAGTTTTTGTGAAACTACGCAGAGTGTGAACTGTTCGCATGCTGCTGTGGTGAAAGTGTACCACGAGTGTATAAATGGCACCATTAGGAATAAGCAATGTTGATGCTGCTGAGCACCACATATCACTGACGTGAGAGATGAATGTTGGTTATGAAACTGCATGAGGGCGAACGGACGTACTACAGTGGAGCAGCCAGACTGATCCAGGAGGCTACCTGACGTGCATCTAAAACAACAGTGGTGGCAGTGTTATGTTCTGAAAATATTTTTGTGGTGTTCTTTAATCCACTTATCCATTTGGAAGGCACTCTTAACAAATTTGATTACGAATCCACCCTTTGAGATCATGACCTAGACCATGACCATCACCTAGACATGCTGATGGGTTGCCTGGGGTGGAGGGGTTCTTCCAGCAAGACAATACTACATGTTACACGGCTAAAAATGTCAGACATTGGTTGGAAAAGCAGGACCAAGACTTCTAGATACCACCCTGGCCCTTAATTCCCCAGACTTGAATCCAATTGAGCATCTGTGGTACCACCTAGATTACGGTGTTCGTTCTATGGACCTTCCAGCAGCTGTGGGATGCAGTCAGCAAGGCTCCAGATGCCTGTGACAACCTACCAGGTCCTTATTGAGTCACTTTTAGCCCGTCTAGCTGCCGTCAGTGCGGTACACGGCAGTTACTCTGGGTATTAGCTGGTGGTCATTATAACATGATTGTACTGTGTATAACAAATGAATGAAATTTCCAGTACTCTGCTACTCGATTATACAGTAGTATACAATACATATCTGTAATAATAGCAGCAATTACCTCTTGTTTAGGGTTGATGTGACATACATTACTATACTAATATTCATAATAATTTATAATATACGACAAGAACCTCTTGGGGTGTGAACTTAAAGGGGTTGTCTCATCTCAAAGTTTCATAGGATGCATGAATGAAATAATGCTGCTTTGCTCTGTCACTTCCTGGTCAAGCTGTCTGTAATTAGCATATGAGCTCCGTGTATTCAGACTTCTGCTAATTAGATTAACTCGGAAGCTTCCCTGGTCCTGACAGCACGAGATTTAAGTAACAGCAAATAACAAACAAGCTATTGCTGAAAGAAGTTCTGCGCTGGCCCCGACCTGGGTGATGACATCACTCCCTGCTATCAGATAGAACAAACAGCAGGGGGAGGGATGTATACAGGTCGGTCACTTGGGGAACCAGAGAGAGCACAGAAGGTGATAAAATCATTTGTAGCTCCTTAACAAAAAAAATGAACAACGCAATATATTTGGAAAACATCTTCATTTCCTGTTCCCTACATGTTGAAAGCTGATCTTTGTAGCGAGACAACCCCTTTAATGTTAATCATCAATTTAATAAATAATTCTTAGCAGCAAGGGTTTTTAGTGTGCCTCCTTACTGCTCAAGTGGTAGTATGACACCCTGCTCATTGTCAGATGAGTTTGTCACCCCCATACATCGCAAGCTAGAATGTTCTATTGATTCAGTGCTGGTCATACTGCATGTCCCCATTCTAACCAGAAAAAAAACACAAAACTTATCAAAATGAGAGATTAATATGATTATTATCTCATAGCACATTACACCAGAAAAAACAAACGCAACAGTGCTATATAGCTCTAGGTAAAACTTAGATTTTATTACTACCTTAAAAATACATATCCATAAAGCACAAACTATGAGACTTTACACTGATCAAAGCAAGAAAAAAAGGAAATCCCTACTTACTAACAATGGAGTAACCGCCTTGATAAGGGCGACCCCAATCAGGAACCAGATCCTCACAATATCCCTAAAAATTCCCTAATTGCTAATTACAGAGAGAGACATTTTCTGGGATTAAACATACTACAATAAAGAAAAAATATATATCCTGGGGTGACCAGTGATCCTGAAATATGACATAATAGATCCAAGAAAATATATTAATTGGGACCAACAGAGCACATAAATCTCTATTGTATCTAATGGGTATATAAACAACTGAGTATTAGCTAAACAAACCTGGTGCCATATAGATGTTAAAATAAGCGTAATATATATGTGTCTAAACATATTTGCATGACAAAGATTAAATAACCCAAGCAAATAATCTAAAGTATAAAAAATACAGGCCAATACAAAGATCCACCATGGGAAGACGGAACAAAGGATTCCCAGTAGTCCCCGGAGTCGATTTCTAAGGTCTTAACAATCGACTTGAGGCCTTAACAACTGGCTTAACAACCGACTGGAGTCCGCGGAGTCGATTGCTAACTCTTATCAACTGACTTGAGCTGAGGCCTTAACAACCGGCTTAACGACTGTTAGCGACTTCACACGCAGTAAATTATGTGTCCCCCAGTGAAGGTAATAGGGTCCCCCAGTAAGTTATACGTCCTCTAGTAGGTGGTTATATACTTTATATATCTCCCAGTAGGTAGGTGTGTAGTTTATATGTCCCCCAGCAGGTATATAGGCAGGTTATGGATCCCCCCGGAGGTATATCGGGAAGTTATGGATCCCCAGTAGGTATATAGGCAGGTTTAGGTCCCCAGTAGGTATATAGGCAGGTTTAGGTCCCCCAGCAGGTATATAGGCAGGTTTATGTCCCCCAGCAGGTATATAGCCAGGTTTAGGTCCCCCAGCAGGTATATAGCCAGGTTTAGGTCCCCCAGCAGGTATATAGGCAGGTTTAGGTCCCCCAGCAAGTAATTAGGCAGGTTTAGGTCCCCCAGCAGGTATATAGACAGGTTATAGGTCCCCCAGCAGGTATATAGGCAGGTTTAGGTCCCCCAGCAGGTATATAGGCAGGTTTAGGTCCCCAGCAGGTATATAGATAGCTTATAGGCCCCACAGCAGGTATATAGATAGCTTATAGGCCCCACAGCACATGTATATTTAGGTAGCTTATAGGCCTCACAGCACATATGTAGGTAGATTATAGCTCCTCCCTGCACGTATATAGTAGATAATAGCCCCCCTCCCTGCACATATAACAATAGATAACAGCCCCCCTCCCTGCACATATAACAATAGATAATAGCCCCATCCTGTACATATAACAATAGATAACAGCCCCCCTCCCTGCACATAAAACAGTAGATAATAGACCCCCAGCATGAATAGCGCTAATTAAAAGTAATACCCTGACAGCACTTACCTGACCTCGCTCCCCGCCGCTGTCGCTGTCGGTGCTCCCGGTCTTTTCTTCAGCGGCGTGACGTCACCAGGCCGCGCGCGGGCAGCGTGATGACGCGCACGCCGCCTGGGCTGTGCACATCCTGTGCGGCCACACATTACTCCGCGGAGCTCTCTGCTCCGCTGAAGCATCTAACTGTATGTGCGTCCGGCGGACGCACATACAGTTAGTCCCGCCACCGCTGCCGTCGCCAAGGTCCTAAGCCGCTAAGCCGATAGCTTAGCGACTGGTAGCGGCTTAGGACCCTAACGATCGGCGGTGGCGGCGTATAGCGGCGGCGCCGGGGACTAATTCCCAGTGAAATACAGATACAAGTCTAGGTATGAATATGATATTATCACCCAACTGTCTGCTACCAAGAGTGCCAGATACGATATCAACCGTTGATGCTGACCATGGGTTTTGAGTGTTATTATCATACTCATCCCCAGACATCTATCTGTATTGTGTCTGGTACTCTTTATCTCAATATCCTAAAATGTACTTAAGTATTTACTGGTTTTGTTAATAATTGGTAGCAGACAGTCAATTAGAGAATTTTTAGAGGCATTCTGAGGACCAGGTTTCTGATTGGAGTCGATCTTATCGGGGTGGTTATCCCATTGTTAGTAGGCAGGGATTTCCTTTTTATTCTTGCTTTGATCAGGGTCAGTGTAGGATATAATACTTTGTATTTTATATATGTGCATTTTTAAGGTAGTAATAACAGTTTTACCTAGAGCTACATAGCACTTTTGGGTTTATTTTTTCTGATATCCCTATTCTAGCCACAATTTTCCCATTCTTAGCCAGAATCGTTTCCAGATGCCTGTCGTGCCCCTCTATTGATGGTCACAATTCCCCTCAGTGTCAACCACATTTCCCTCTTTAGCTAACTAGAATGCAGCATCACTCCGTGTCAGGCAGAAAATACAAATTTCCCATTGACGTGTATGATATAAAATAGACAACGGCTTACTGATCTAATTGTTTTGTTCTTTAAATCAGCCTTGTTGTAAGTGATGATGCAGTCTGGAGAGATCAGTTCTACAATGGAAATGTTAAAAAGGAACGGGGTATGTACAGTGATCAGGTACTCTGTGGTGGCTATATATGCCCGTTATGTCATCTATAAGGGGTTCACCTTTTAGATTCAGCTTCGATACGCTATCACCTAATAATTGATGAAAGTCCAAATGCTCAGGCCCTTATACTTTAAATTAAGGAGCAAAGCATTGGTTAGACGCTGCGGTTTCTTAAAATGGACTGGTGTCTGGTCCTGACATGTCTGTTTTCGTTAAACCTTGTGTTTCTCATCAAATAATAATTCTGGAGCCTCTTCTGTTATAACTCTGTGTTGTGCGGATCCTTGTTATTCCTCCTAGAAATTCATTATCAATCTGTCAGCTGGGTGTTACCAATTGGGGGCGTGTCCCTGCACAGTCTGACCTTGTCTAGTCATTGCTGACGGTATGTGCAGGGACACACCCCTCTGAAAACTGGGATGGTAACACCCATCTGACAGATTCAGTAATACATTTCTAGAAGGAACAACAGAAAAAAAGGATTTACTAAAATAGACACATCAGGAATTGTCACAGTCATGTTTAACTGCGTTTTCCTGCACAGTGGCAATCCTGTCTTCCTTGAATTTAGCATTGTTGCAGTTCTTTAAAGGGGTTTTCTCACTATAAACATTGATGACATGTTGATAGGATATGCCATCACTGTGTGATAAGGTCAGGTCCGAGAAGGGAGATCTGAACCTATCTTGAGCCTCAAAACTTTTCTGTTTTGAATGGAGAGGTGGTCGGGACTCTACTATTGATTTCAATTTGAGCTCAGAGTACAGAGTTCTCAAGAAAGGTGTTGGTCCTAGAGGTGGAACCTGTACCTATCAGACATTGATGACATATGCTATCAATATCTATAGTGAGACAACCCCTTTAACACATCTTCTCACTTATCATCTCTGGTCTGTGAGATTCTCAATTCCTAGGGGTTGTGGCAAAGTGTCAAGTGGCTGATTTCTTTCTAAGCTATTTTAAGGATAGCTCTCGCTCAAGGTCTTTGACCTTTTATTTTAGTGGTGTTGTATGTTGAACGCTGTGTTTGAGACATAGAACTGCAGAACCCTCTAAGTAGAGCCAATGGCTTTGGTGCAATTACAGAGCATCATGGCCTCCTTAGTTTGGGACTTGGGGAGTATATGGCATATATATTGGCCAGTTAGCCAGCACCATTTAGTAATGCCCTAAAACTTCCTGCAGAGATGGGGTTCCGGTATTATCACCTGGAATGGCAGTAAGGGAAGGAGTGTACCTAAGATGTGACGTGCTCACGCCATCCATAGCATCCCCTGACGGCAGGTACGAATTTATGTGTCACATATTGAAGCATTTGCTCATGTGCTGCATTTAACATAAGATGCCATAAATGCAGTGCTCCATTTATACCGCCACCTTCATTATTGTTACATGCTATCCCAATCCACATACAGACCTTGAAAATAAAGAACAATTTAAAGGGATTGTCCACTTCCCCACATGTAACCCCACCCACCAATAAAAAGACAATCCCATTACCAGTCCTCCCACTGGATCTTCTGTTGTCTTCTGCCTCTCGGCGGTTGGCTGGTGCGCACTGCAGAGGCCATGTGATTTTGTAGGATGTCACTGTGTGGAGCCTTCACTTACAAATAGTGAATTCAAGCAACGTGACTCCTGCAGCCAATTAGCAGCTGCAGTGGTGACGTTTCGACCCCCAAGAGATGCAAGACAACAGAACACCCATGGAGGATCTTATTTGTTTTTTTTGGCTATTTCATGGATGAGGGTTGAGTCATGTTGACAGACTTCTAGCTACTATTACAGATGCCAATTTTTGATGGACATTTGTGCTACCATCCCTTTACTTTTTTCATATACGACATTATTAAGTGTCATAACTTTTAATTTCGCCTCAAAGCTAATAACCATTTAATAGAAAATACACACCCCTATAGGTAATGCTAATTATACTACAATATGAAGCAAAAGAAAACAATAATAATATGTCATGGGTTCTTAAGCATGATAAAAAGAAGCTCACCAACAAAAATATATTCATAAAAAAGATTTTATACTGCATACAAAAGAAATAAATTTGACAGAAAAGAGACGCATACAAAATCAAATAGCCATCACAGTAATTGATAAGCATATGGACCTTAAGGAAAGTGAATATGATATATTTTATTTTATTGAAGGAGCAGTGGTGTTACGAGTGGCCAAATCATGGTTTCGTATAGGTTCTCTTGAAATTTTGACCAAGGCTGGAGAGCTTCACTTGTTAAGGTAAGGGAAATATTGGTAAAGTATTTAACTAAGCATTCATTTTTTTACTTTCAATAAATGGCGTAATCAAATGAAAGCTTTTTTGACATTTTATGCTGATCTGCCACCAGGAAAGCACATTTATTTTTCTTGAAGCGGAGCTGCAAATCCTCTGCGTTAATATAGAGGGTAATGATAACATTTTTGCTGCCTTCAGCCACCACCAGGAGGAGTAGAGAAGTTTTACACATTTGATTTATATATGAAACTTGAATAAAAAACAGTATACAGTAAGCCCCTAAGCTCCCCCTTGTGGTGGTTGCTGACAGCCAGAGTTTTACTATCTAACTTTGTCTATGCAAAGGATTTCTAGCTATGTTTCAGAAAAACAGAGAATGTTGACCCCTTAAAGTTATATAATGAAATGACTCAACAATAAGGCCTCGTTCACACGGCTTATTTTGCCGCGGATTGGCGCCGTACTGCGCGCCGGATTTGCGCTGCAGTACGGCGCCAATCCGCGGCAGCAATTTACGGTAATCCACTGCTCTCATAGAGAACAGTGGAATCCGTCGCTCCTCCCCGCTCGGCGAATCCGCCGCGGGGGGGAGAAAGTGACATGCACATTATTTACGGCGCGTACGCGCCGTAGATAATGCATTGTCTATGGGGCCGGGAGCGGCGCCCCCGCCCCGCCCCTTATTCACGGCGGATTTGTGAGCTCAATACGGCTCACAAATCCGTCGGGAATAAGCTGTGTGAACACGGCCTAAGGGTGACATTTCCCAATACGAATGCGCCATTGTTTTGGTGTATTTTCCGCAAAAAAATTGTTGACGCCCTATTCTCTATATAAGTGTAACTGTAATACACCAAAACTAGGCACATTATATGGTGGGCACTTCATATTTGAATGTGCCTAATTTATCCAATGTGCCTAGATAGGTGCATCAATTTTACAATGCAAGGTAGATCACACGCCAGATATTTGACAGGTTCGTTCATTCACTCGCACTTTACATTGATTTAATGCGCCTTAAAACTAGTGTGCACCAGCTCTTTTCGGACAAGTCACCCTAAATTTTTGACCTAAGAAACATGTGGTGTTTGAAAGTAGTTATTCACTTTAACCCCTTAAGCTGAACGCCTGAAAAGTACTTAATGACCAGCACATTTTTTTAGTTTTTCCTGCCTTGTAACTTTTTTATTTTTTCAATGACGCAGTTGTATGAGGCCTTGTTTTATTTGGAACAAGTTGTATTTTTTGGGGGAATAGTTTAAGTTCACTTATAAATTATTGCATTGTTTTTTTTTTTGTTTTTTTTTTACACCATTCACATTTCACACTTAATAACTACTACAGGTTACTACGGTCATTTGGATACCTTAATATGTGTAGGTTTTTTTTTGTGTGTAATGTAGGCACAATTATTTTTTATTAAATATTTTTTTTTATTTTTTTATTTATTTTTTCTACACTTTTTTATGATTTTTACTTTTTTTAAAATCCCATAAAGGGATAACTGTTTTACTTTTTTTTATACCTAGTAATGTATTAGCATATTCATATATGCTAATACAGTATAATCTGTGTCAGTTTGCGTGTGCCCTGATTGCTGGCTTGTTACACAGACAGCCCTGGGGCTACTCTACTTCCCCAGGGCTCACTGTGCAGCCGTTCCCCGGGCTCTATCGGATCACCGGGAGTCCCGATCACACGACAGAGCAGGGGAAAGTCCTTTGATTATGTTTTGGTGATGAATCGTGGCAATCAAAGGGTAAAGTGCCGGGGAACTGATTTTTCCCCCATTCCTTGGTGCTTGCAGAGGCTGTGCTGGGAACAGGGCGCCGCAAACCATGATGTTTGCAGCAACGTTGAAACATGATACATTTGCACAAACATGTGCGGTGAAGATCAGACTTTGATAGATTCCTGATTTTTAAGAGAAAACCTATCATGTGGAATACAGTATCTGATCTGCCAGTATCATGTTATAGAGCAACAGAAGCTGAGCAGAATGATTTATGGTGTTGTGGGAAATGATTTAGTTAAACTTGTAATCTATTTATTGAAATTTCTGCTTATTCTGGGTTTAGGAGTCCAGCGGGCGGTCATCAATAATTGCCAGCTATCGCTATATGCATAATTATACAAGAAAGGCCTAAAGTCCCTGATAACACCACCTACTGGACTCAGTAAAAGCTGAAATTCATATGAATAAATTACAATTTGTACTGAATCTTCCTTCTCAAAACTACATATCAATCTGCTCAGCTCCTCCTGTAGTATAACATGTTGCAGTTCAGATGGCATGCTCAACGTGACAGGTTTATTCATCTTAAATAAAACCAGTCAACCTCACATCTGATTGTAATCCCATTGACTGAAAACTCCTGATTTGCCTTCAAATTATATGATAATCCTAAAGGTTCACATAGGGTGACATGTCGGAAAAGAGGCACCGCCGCGCTAGTTTTAAGGTGCATCAAGGGGGACATGCATGAAACGTGCATGTGAACACCAAATTTAATGCTCATAATAATGGAATAGAATGCACCTGATTTATGAACCTGCTCTACAACCTGCATTCTAGCACTAGGGCGACATTTCCGGATCAGGTAAACCACTTTGAAAGTGGTATATCTGTTCCAGCAGTAATGCACCTAGAAATGCCATAGCGAAGCTATAAATCTGTAGCTTCGTATAGTTCTAGTGTGCCCCGAGAATGGCGTGTGGGAGATTTAAACATCTATGAACGGGGCTGAAAAGACGCCAGATATCTGGCACAGCCCCGTTCATACATGTCACCCTAAATGTGTATAGTGCGCCTGAACGAATGAACCTGTCAAAAATCTGGTGTCTGGTATCCCTTGTATAGCATATTTGATGCGCCTAATTTAGGCGTGACTGGCGTATAATGTACCTAGTTTTGGTCTATGACAGTTCATTTATATAGAGAATAGGGCTGCAACAGTTTTTTGGTGAAAAATACACCCAAAAAAATTGGCGCAGCCCTAATGGGACATGTCGCCCATAGTTTTTACATTTACACATATGTGATATTGGATAACTTTCCTCAAATAAATGACTAGTATTTCTGACTCATTTGTTTGATTGGGTTCTTTTTATTTACTGCTAGGACTTGACTCAAAAAATCTGATTTAGTTTTAGGACAAATTAATGCAGAAGTAAAGAAAACTCTGAAATATCCACAAACTTTGCAGCACCACTGTACATGACCAGATATCGATACTCTAAAAAAATGAATTGGTCAAGCAGTTCACATGAAATGTTGCAATGATTGAAGTCTACAGGTTATTGCTTAACATTCATTGAACAGAAATGTTGCTTAGGCATGAGAATAAATTGAGATTTCAGCAGCTTGGTAAATGCTAGCTATAAATGTGTTATTTATGCTGTTGTACTGGGAAGAAAACACTTTTACAGTTGTATGCTAATAAATGGTAATCTCTTTGCTGCAGTTTTATTCAGTGCATGTTTATTACATTACTTTTACATTATACATTTTGTTTTCTAGGGAATTGGTTGACTTTGTAATTAAAGAGCACTTTCCCGCTATAAGCAGAACCGATCCTAATAGAGTTTTGGTGAGACCAGACCCTTGTATATACCCATTAATATTACTATTTTATCATTTTGATTTATCTCATTTTAAAGGAATTGTCTAACTTAGGTTCAACTGTCTTTTGTAACAAATATATAACATTTCCCATCAGCCTTAAGGTAACAGTAGGGATTATCGAACACTTATGGGCTTCCATTTTGACTTAAACATCTATGGTGGGAATCTTTTTAGAGATGGTGGTCAGGTGGTTTCTATTGCCCTATCTGAAGAGGTTAGATGGAGGAGAGAATGGCTTTGTGATTATAGGGTTATATGATACAAGAGAGAAACAAGCTCTGGATATATAGGGTATATGATAAGGGGGAGAACCTGACTCTGGATATATAGGGTTATTGATAGAGGAGAGAGCTGGCTCTGTGTCATATAGGTTATATGTAAAGGAAGATGTGAGGCTATTATATATAAGTTTATAAGATAAGGATGAAAGCTGGCTCTTGATATATAGGGATATATAAAAGAGGAGAGGAGCATCTGGATATATAGGATATATGATAGGGGAAAGAGGACTGAGCTCTTTGATATAAGGGTTATATGATAGAGGAGAGGAGCTCTGGTTTATAGGGATATTGATAGAGCAGAAAAGCTGAGCTCTGTGATATATAGAGTTATATGATAGAGGAGAGGAGCTGAGCTCTGTGATATATAGGGTTATATGATAGAGGAGAGAAGCTGGGCTCTGTGTCATATAGGGTTATATGATAAAGGAGAGATGCTGAGGTCTATTATATATAAGGTTATAAGATAGAGGAGAGAAGCTGAGCTCTGTGATATATAGGGATATATGATAGAGGAGAGGAGCTCTGTGATATATAGGGATATATGATAGAGCAGAAAAGCTGAGCTCTGTGATATATAGAGTTATATGATAGAGGAGAGGAGCTGAGCTCTGTGATATATAGGGTTATATGATAGAGGAGAGAAGCTGAGCGCTGTGATATATAGGGTTATATGATAGAGGAGAGAAGCTGAGCGCTGTGATATATAGGGTTATATGATAGAGGAGAGAAGCTGAGCTGTGTGATATATAGGGTTATATGATAGAGGGAGAGAAGCTGAGCTCTGTGATATATAGGGTTATATAAAAGAGGAGAGAAACTAAGCTCTGTGATATATAGGGTTATATGATAGAGGAGAGAAGCTGAGCTCTGTGATATATAGGTTATATGATAGAGGAAGAAGCTGAGCTCTGTGATTATAGGGTTATATGATAGAGGAGAGAAGTGAGCAGGTGATATATAGGGTTATATGATAGAGTAGAGAAGCGATCCTGTGATATATAGGGTTATAAGATAGAGGAGAGAAGCTGAGCTCTGTGATATATAGGGTTATATGATAGGTAAGCTGAGCTCTGTGATATATAGGGTTATATGATAGAGGAGATGAGCTGTGCTCTGTGATATCTAGTGTTATATGATAGAGGAGAGAAGCTGAGCTCTGTGATATATAGGGTTATATAATAGAGGGAGAGAAGCTGAGATCTGTGATATATAGGGTTATATGATAGAGGAGAGAAGCTGAACTCTGTGATATATAGGGTTATATGATAGAGGAGAGAAGCTGAACTCTGTGATCTGTAGGATTATATGACAGAGGAGAGAAGCTGAGCTCTGTGATATATAGGGTTATATGATAGAGGAGAGAAGCTAAGCTCTGTGATATATAGTGTTATATGATAGAGGATCTGAGCTCTGTGATATATAGGGTTATATGATAGAGGAGAGGAGCTGAGCTCTGTGATATATAGGGTTATATGATAGAGGAGAGGAGCTGAGCTCTGTTATATATACGGTTATATGATAGAGAAGAGAAGCTGAGCTCTGTGATATATAGGGTTATATGATTGAGGATAGAAGCTGAGCTTTGTGATATATAGGGTTATATGATAGAAGAGAAAAACTAAGCTCTGTGATATATAGGGTTATATGATTTGGAGCAGGATTTCTAAATAAAAAGCAGAGTAGATCCTGGTAGGACTCCTTCAGATACAGTGGAAATCCTACTGACCCCACCCATATACAGTGTTTGACAACTTCCCCTGTATCAGTGTGTATACAGCGCAAATTGTCAATCACTGGGCGTGGTAAGCAAGACTTCCAGCTTTACTTCAGTTTCACATTTTCTCTGTTTTTACTCAGAAATTCAGCATCAAATCATCTAAACCTATGTATCACAGAGCTCTGCTTCTCTCCTCTATTATATAACCCTATATATCACAGAGCTCAGCTTTTCTCCTCTATCATATAACCCTATATATCACAGTGCTCAGCTTCTCTCCCACTATCATATAACCCTATATATCACAGAGCTCTGCTTCTCTCCTCTATTATATAACCCTATTTTATCACAGAGCTCAGCTTTCTCCTCTATCATATAACCTATATATCACAGAGCTCAGCTTTTTCCCTCTATCATATAACCCTATATATCACAGAGCTCAGCTTCTCTCCTCTATCATATAAGCCTATATTTTCATAGAGCTCAGCTCTCTCCTCTATCATATAACCTATATATCACAGAGCTCAGCTCCTCCTCCTCTATCATATACCCTATATATCACAGAGCTCAGCTTCTCTCCCCCTATCATATAACCCTATATATCACAGAGCTCAGCTTCTCTCCTCTATCATATACCCTATATATCACAGAGCTCAGCTTCTCTCTTCTATCATATAACCCTATATATCATAGAGCTCAGCTCCTCTCCTCTATCATATACCCTATATATCACAGAGCTCAGCTTTTCTCCTCTATCATATAACCCTATATATCACAGAGCTCAGGTTATCTCCCTCTATCACATCCTGTTCTCAGACAGAGCAGCATAAACCACCTGATAGTTTCACCTTGATTTTCTTTTCCGCTGCCCATATGCAAATGGTCACTGTCAGCTGTTTACCCAGCAATGAGCCTTGATTGCACACCTGGGTTCACAGTGTTTTTCAGAAATGTTTTTTTGTGCAGAACTATACGTTGCATTTGGCAGGTATTGCTTTTAACTTATACAGGGAGGAGCGGATACCTCCATTTTTGGTTTTCTGCACCCCGCCCATCTGCACAGGTTACTAGATCAGTGCGGTCTACTTATATAGCTGGTGCCTTTTTTCTCTCTGGATTATAGAAGTCTGATAACTCAATGAGAGGTCTGAACCTGACCCAAGTGAGAGGTAGGAACAGTATAGGACCATCCGTACTGAGGTCCCGTTGATAGTCGGCGGATGACTTAAACATATTTTGATCAAAACGTGTGAACTAAGAACCTCAAAGTTTTTTTCATATATTGTAGATCGCATTAACGCTTTTGTAGGTTTCCCTTTTGTTTATAGCTCATTTTGATTGCACATTTGACTCTTCTGATTTTTATGTTATCCAGGAGCTGCTTATTTGGCACCACTTGTCTCAGTGAATTAGGGTATGTTCACACGGCTGATTTGGACACTGAAAATGTCAGCGCTGAATCAGTGTTGAATCCTCATCTGATATCAGCACCGGTAAGTGGTGATTTCAGACAAGGATTTGACACTAATTTTCAGAGGCAGATTTTCAGCCTCCTATATACTTTGTGAGATGAGGATTCAGCGTGGAATCTGCCTCAAGAATTGACATATCAATTCTTTTTCAGCACTGAAAATTTTCAGCTCTTAAGAGAAATCAGCACTGAGGAAAATCAGCATTAGAAGAATGTAAGGCAGTTAGATTGGCCGCTGGTTCTGAGGCAACATTGGCGCTGAATCCGCACCAGAATCAGTGTCCAAATCAGCTGTAACCTTAAAGTTGGTTCGTCATCCAAGTAGCTATAAGTCACTGTATTCAAAGGAAAAATGCACACGCTGGCAGATTTATCAAGGGAGTTGCGCCAGAATTCTGGCTCAGTTTGCGGCAAAAACAAGCTTTTCGCCACATTTACTATGTGTTTTAGACAGTTTCAGGCGCCTCGTCCAACAAAGGGGGTGTGGCTTCGTAAAAGTGGCATGGTTTTTCGGAAATGGGCGTGGCTTGAATGCGACAAAAAATGCGCCATAATCTGCGACCAAATTCTGCCGTAAAAGTAAGCCAACTTAAAGATGGTACAAACTTAGACTAGACAGTTCTAACCTGCACCAGATTTATCAACACTATGATACATTTTAAGACTGTCTAGTCTAAATTTACACTGTCTAAAAATAAGACACTATTGATATATCTGCCTCAGTGTGTACACAGCAAAGCTTAAAAGGATGTTCCCATCTTGCACTTTGGTAGCATCTCCTATCCGTATGCCATCAAAGTGTGATAAGTGCGGGTCCAACTTCTGGGACTCTTATCTATTTTATGAATGGGTTTCCTCCTAAAGTATCCAGACAGAATGGAGAATCGGTCGCGCTAGCACATGACTCTGCATTCTGTTCTATGGGAGTCCTTAGTACAAGTGAGCGGTGTGTACTTGGAACTCCCATAGGACAGAATGGATCACCATTCTTAGCCAAGACTTCCTGGGGCTCGTTTCAGATATAGTTGTGGGGACCTGCACTGATCACACTTTGATGGCATTTCCTATCAAAACACCATCCAAGTGCGAGATGGGAACACCCCTCTAATCATTGAGGTTGGAAGAACGAGTAAGGGGTGAGGAGCAGGGAAAGATTTTCCTTATGAATAGTGACCTTATGACTGTAGGTTGAAGGTATTCAGCGCTAGTGGCTTTTAACCAGACTGCAAATAATGTTGTTGTGTCGTTTAGTCCAACAGTACAGCAGATCCGTCACAAATCTGCTTTAATCTCCCTTCAAGTGTTGAGAAACCAGCATTCCCTGAATATAATAGGTCAACATCTATCAAATTTGGTCAAATACTGGAAGAGAAAGGAGGCAACCCTGCTTCTCTGAATAGATGAAGACAGAAATATCGTACAAAAACAAACCAATGCAGTTTATTGATTTTATTCTTCAGGAGCGGATAGCTGAGGTGTCTAGACACCCCATAAAGATTAGTTAACTAGCAGATCCTGCCAAAATCAGCAGGTCCTCTGACCGTAAGATCCGTGCATGGCTACATTGTCTGTGATTGCATGCTAAACAACACCATTTATCATTGCAGGCTTTCTTCAACATAGTGGTGTCTCAGACGGCAGATATGATTGCGCGGTGGATGTCTGTAGGGTTTGCACATGGTAAATGAAAATAAAATCCCTTAAATGGGTTTTTAGGATTAGAAAAATATGGCTTTTTTTTATCAAAAACTGTCACGTCTGGCCTTGGTTCCATTGAATTCGTTGGAGCTAAGCTACAATACCGCACACAACCTGTGGACAGGTAGGCTCTGTTTTTGGTAGAAAATCTATAGCCATGTTTCTCTCATCCTGGACAAGCTATTAAACATACCATTCTAGAGTATTAGCAACTGTAGCTCAGTTGAATATTTAGCCAGATGTGACTTTTTTTTTTCCAATAAATTTTTATTGAATTTTCAAAGAAGGAAAGTAAGACAAAAAAGAAAACATTTGATTCAGCATCCATTGGTGTAGGTACAATATGTAGTCAATGTTAGGACAATTATAACATGGTAAATGAACATTATTTGTTAAATATATAGGTAGCAATATATCTTTTACATAAAACAAACAGAAAACTATACCAATACTATGGTAAGCAATAACTAGTAACTTTAGATAAATTTGGTACATAGCTGAGCTACCTTATACTGACATATGGTAAGTACAAGCAGATAGTTGTGGTGATAATCTACAATTTGTATAACACCAAGTTTCATTCCATTGAATACTATATGCTTGTAAAAAGCTTGTTTATGGCTGGGTAGACATTTCCATTTTATAACATCATAATCCCACGTACCATATGGAAATTCTGAAAAATCTTATAAAAACAGGAGATAACTTGAGACTAAAGAAGGGGAGGGCTAAGATGGGAAGGAAAATTGGGGGCAGGGGGGCGGGTCTGGCCACATCGGCGTTCCAGTAGCACTAAACACGATTACACATTCTTATGACTGTAAAAATGGATAGTCTGCCATCCACGCTGACCATCGTGAAAAGAATGGAGTTCCCTCTCCGAATGCCAACATTTTCTCATACATACAATTTGTAGAGACTATTTCCAAGACCTCTGATGTGGATGAGGGAGTCGCTTTTTTCCACCGTCTAGTTATAGCCAGTTTTGCCACATGAAGGATATGACAGACTATGGTTCTATTTAAGACTGGGATGTTGTTTATGTATAATACAAGTAGCACAAATTCTGGGGATTTATGGCATGGGACCTGTGCAAATTTAGATATCAACGCCAAAATGTCTTCCCAGAATGGTGTCAGTTGTGAGCAGCTCCAAAAAATGTGTAGAAGAGAACCCTGGGCCCAGATCTGACTTTTGATCATTAGTTGTCTCTGGTGAGTTTCTGGTTGGTCTTAGGGTGCACAGAATTTTTTTTGGGGGGGAAAACACTATTGCAGTTTTTTTGTGAATAATAAGGAGGGAGGTCGTCTTCTCCTTCTCACTAGATCCACATCTGACTTTGGTTCAAAAAACTGCATCAAAAAGTTCAAGGGCTTTTTCCCAAAAGAGGATGGGTGTGAAACCAGCCTAATATATGAGAAATAACCCCTACAATAGATACTTAGATGGTACCGTTAATTTATTTGTAATGTAATGTCTATTTGCCCAACTAATACCATATACTTCCTAACTTCTATGCAGACTAAATATTCTAATTTAAAAAAAAAAAAACTTGTATTCACTATTATTAAAAAGACTATTGACACTATAGAAAACCATTAAAATACAATAGGATTTTAAAAAAAAAAAAAATTTACCAAAAAAAATTTTTTTTAAAAAATTTTAAAAAAAAATTAAGACCAAACCCAATTTTAAAAAAGAAAAATTTCCTTAAAAAAAAAAAAAAAAAAAAAAAAGGAAAAAAATTTAAAAAAAAAAATAAACATATAAAAAAAAAAAAAAAAACCAAAAACCCGGGGGGAACCCCCCTAAACCCCCCCCCCCCCCCCCCCCCCTTTTTTCGCCCCCCCCCCCCCCCGGCCCCACCCCCCAAACCCACCCCCCCCCAAAACCCCAAGGCCCCCCCCAAAATCCCCCCCCCCGGGCCCCCGCCCCCTTTTTCTGCGACCAAAAACCAAAACAAACCCCCCAAAAATCCCCAACCCCCCCCCCCCCCCGGACTCCGGCCCCCCCCCCCCCCAAACCCCCCCCCCCCGGGCCCCCCCGGGGCCGCCCCCCCCAACAAAAACCCCCCCCCCCAAACCCCCCCCCCCAAAACCCCCCCCCCCCCCCCCCCCCCCCCCCTTTTTTTCCCCCCCCCGAAAACCCCCCCCCCCCCCGGGGAAAAACCAAAAAAGGGGCCCCTTTAAAAACTCCCCCCCCCAAAAAACAAACCCCACCAACCCCAAAAATTTTCGCGATTTCCTACCCCCCCAACCTTTTTTTTTTTTCCCCCCAAAAAACCCCCCCCCCCCCCCAAAAAACCCGTCCAAAATTTTTACCCAAAAACCCCCCCACCCCCCCCACTTTTCCCCCCCACCCAAAAAAATCCCCCAGCTCCAGGGCTCCCGCCCCACCCCCACCCCCCCAACCCCCTTTTTCCAAAACTTAAACCCCCCCCCCCCCCTTTCCCATTTCCCCCCCCCCGGGGGGGTTTCCCCCCTTTTAAACCCCCCTCCCCCCCCCCCCTTTTACAAAAACCTCCCCTATTACCCCCCCCCCCCCAAAAAAAAAAAAAAAAAAAAAAAAAAAAAAAAAATTTTAAAAACCCCCCTTTTTTTCCCCAAAAAAATAAAAAAAAAAAAAAAAATAAAAATTCCGGTTCCCCCCCCAAAACAAAACCCTACAAACCCAAAAAAAAATTTCCCCAAAAAACTTTTTTCCCCCCCCCAAAAATTTTTCTTTTTCAAAAAAACCCCACCCCTTTCAAAAACCCCCCCCCCAAAACCCCCAATTTTTCCCCCAAAAAAACCCCAAAAAACCCCCCCCCAGGGCCCAAAAAAATTTTTCCCAAAAATTCCCAAACCCAAAAAAAAAAAAAATCCCCCCTTGGGGCAAAAAAAACCCCCAGCCCCCCCCCCCCCTTTACAACCCATTTGCCCCCCGCATCATAAAACCAAACCCCTTTTTCACAAAAATTTTTTTAAAATTTTAAAACCAAAAAACCCCCCCCCCAAATTTTTTTTAAACACCACCACCCCCCCCCCCCACCCCCCGCCACTCTCCCGTTTGCCCCCCCAACCCCCCAAACCAAAACCCCTGGCCCTTTTTTCCAAAAAACCCCCCCCCCCCCCGTTTAAAAAAACCCCCAAAAAACAATTTTAAAAAACCATTTGGGCCCCCCCCCAAACCCAAAAAAAAAAAAACTCGTTTTCCCCCCCCACTTTTTTTTTAAAAAAATTTTTTTTTTTTTTTTTCCCCCCCCCCCCCCCCCCCCCCGGGGCTTCGGCTCCCTTTTCCCCCTTTCCCCCCAACTAAAAACTAAAAAGATTCCCCCCCCCCCCCCCCTTTAAAACCCTTTTTTCCATTTAACACCCCCCCCGGGGGCACTTTACAAAAAACAGGGGGCCCGGGCCCCCGGGGGGGGGCCCCCCACGGGAAACCTTTTCTTTAAAAAAAACCCGAAAACCAAACAGGGGCCCTGAAACCAAACAAAAAGGGGGTCAAACCGGGCGTTCCAACACCCCCCCTCCATTAAACCCCCCCCCAAAACCGACGGGCACCGGGGAAAAACCCCCCAGGGGCTTACCCCCCGGGGGGTTAAAAAACCCCCCCCCCCCCCCCCAAACACCCCCCCCCCAAAAAACCAAACTTCCTAGGGGGGGGGTTTACTTAAAAATTTGAGTAAAGGGGTTATAAGGACCGGGGGCGGGGAAAAGGGAGCCTTATGTGTGAAGAAGTGAGGGAATAAACGGGGAAATATGAGTTGGGGGAATTTTGTAGGAAGGAAGAAAGGAATTACGAAAACAGAGGGATCGGGAATAAAGAAAATATCGGCCGGAGATTTAGATTGGGCTAGATTAAGGGGAAATAAAGCCGTGTAAAGAAGTTAAACCCCCCAATGGGTAAAGAAAGAGGGGGAAAAGAGGGGGAAAACCCCAAAGGCCAGAGGGGAGGGGGAGTAGGGAAGACGGAATTTCCCCGATCAGTGAGGAGGGGGAACCCCAGGAAAGGGGCCAAGTCCGGTGCCGAGGAGGAAAGGATTTGTATGAGGAGTGAGTGGTCGACAGTTCAAAGGCGGAGGGCGGTTAGGAGGAAGAAAAGAGTATGGCGTGAGGCTTTGGCAGTTGCTATTTGGTGATTTGGGGAGGGCGGTTTCTGTAGAGTGGGGGGGTCGGAAGCCAGATTGCAGTGGGCAAGGGAGAGTTGTGGATAGATGAGGGAAAGTTGAAGTAGACTTTTTTTCAGGAGTTTTGAGGCGAATGGAAACATGAGAGGGGGGAAGTTGGACAGTGAGGAGGGCAAAAAGATGGTTTTTTAAAAATGGGTGTGATGGTCGCTGTTTAAAGGAGAAGGAAAATGCCAGGGTTAATGATTGGGACGAGATGGGTGAGGGGGATGATAGAAGCACTGGGTCGGGTGGGGGGGTGGGGTGGGTCAGATTAAGGGGTTTGAGGGGGGTTTGGACAGTAGAGGGGAGAAACTTGTCATGATTTACATAGAAAAGGAAATAGGGGGGGAAAGTGATGAGCAGTGTAGAATTTGGGGTGTGGGGGACACTGCAGGAATGAGATAAAAGAGGGGGGTGTGGGGGAACTTTGTCTAATAGATTGATCTTATTAAGAAAGAATGGCAAAGTCCCCTGCGAGAGGAGAATGGGGGGGGTGTTTGGGGACGGGGGAACGTTTTAAAGGTTTTTGGAAAAGTTGCTGGGGGTTTTGGACAGGGGGATATGAGGGTGGGAAATATCCTGTTGGTGAAAGAGAGTGCAGATTTTTAAAGTATGCGTGTTGTTTTCATGAGTTAAGTCAGTGGTGGAGCGGGTTTTCTTCCAGCGGCGTTCAGCAATTCTGGAAGCTGCCTCAGCTTTTTGGTAGTCGTTGCCAGGGTTGTCTGTTTATTTTCTGTTTTTTTGTGGTGAGAGGGGGACCATGTCAAGGTGGAAAATTTTTGGGTTTTTGTAGAAGGGGGTGGCTTTGTCTGGGTCGTGAATGAGAAGATGGTAAGGGGGGGAGAAAGAGATTCAGAGGAATGCCGGGTTTTAAAGGGTTGTAGTTTCTCGGGGAGCATAAATTTGGGGTGGGGGGGAAATGCGGGGAATTGGGGGAGAAAGGGGGCAGGTTGTGGCAGAGATGGAAAGAGAGATTGAGGTGAGTAGAGGCAAAGGCGGGTGAAAAATGAGGCCAGTGTGTGTCCTTTTATGAGTGGCTCCAAGGCCCCTGGTAGGGCCCAAGGAAGAGGAGAGTGCAGGGGTTTTTTTAGAGTGGGGCAGGGGGTTTTTGATTGGATGTTAAATCTCCCATGATAAAGTGGGGATTCAGGGAGAAAAGGAAGGAGCCAGGGAAGCGAAGTGGTCGAGGAAAGGTGGGGCAGGGCCTGGGGGACGAAAAAAACAACAGCCACTTTGGGGGTTGGAGGGGGGGAGTAGATGCGGGGGAGTCACCCGAAGGAGGGGGGGTGAGGGGGAAAGGTTGTGGTGGAAAATGGGGGCAAAAGGCAGGGTTTCCTGCTCCGCCCCCTTTCTTCCCTAACGCTGCCGCGGTTCAGATTTTTTTGGGGGCTGGGTGATGCTACTTTTTTAAAAACTTTGCCTAAATGTTGGTGCGGGGAGGATTTTTACCAATGAATTGTGCCATGCCCCCTACAGCGGGTAATAAATTCACCCCCCCTGTTCAATGCCTGGGGTAGGAGATAATCTAAGGGTTTAATCTCAAAAGCCCGTCAATAACAACCAAAGAAACTAGGTGAAGGTAAGGCAGGGATAAGCAAGGCAGCCAAAACCTTCCAATACCGGGGATAAAAGGCTGTTTACCCTTAACCTAAATCACAGCATACCTCCCACCTGTCCATCTTTTGGAGGGACAGCCCCGAAACCGTAAACGGGGAGACTTTGGAGATGGGGGGCCAAAATTGATGGGAAAAGGGGGACCCCCCAAAAATTCGTTTTAAATTTGGCAAAGGGTTTTTGAAAAATATTAATTCTTTTTTTTTTTGATAAAAATTTTTTTTTTATTTTAAAAAGCAAAAAATTTTTTTCTAAAGTGATTTTCTGGGTTTTTTTAGATTTTATCTCTCCAGTTTAAGGGGGTCCTAAAATAAAAATTACAGACCCTCCAGCTTTGTAGGTGGGAAAACTTGCAAACTCGCCCGTGTATCAAATACTTATTTTCCCCATTGTATACCTAATGAGCATCAGCCAAACATCTCATATTCAAGAGATGGTCAGTCATGCCAAAATTGGCCAATTTGGCCAACCTAAGTCTAATGCATATGTCCACCTTAATTTCTGCAACTTTAGGGGTTTTGCCACCATAGACAATGATGGCATATCGTTAGAATATGCCATCATTGTCTGATAGCTGCGGATCCTTGAGTCTTTCTGTGCAGACTGGAGAATCGGTTACGCTTGCGTACGACTTTCCATTCTGTTCTATGGGAGTTCCGAGCAGAGCCAAACGCATCGCTCAGCTGTACTTGGAAATCCCATAGAGTAGAATGGAGAGTGACTGCACAAGCGTAGCCAGCTCTCCAGCCGGCGCTGCGAGTGGCGGACACTTGTGGCAAAACCCCTTTAATATACTAATGCTTCACCCAGTCTTCGTATCATAAATGGTAATTACTCACTCATTGGTGAGATCGTGTTCATTTATAATGGCCAAAGCTGAAGGTTCTTGTTCACTTCTATGCAGGTGTGTGCAATACTGATAACTTCAGCCTCCTGTCAATCACTATTGATTACGGTCCTTTTGGTTTCATGGAAAGTTACGATGCAGGTGAGTTTTCCGGCGTCTAAAATACCAACTCTATTCCTTTTGTGATGGGATATATTTATGCCCTGGAATAATAAGCTGGTCACGGATACAGAATAGGACCAGCAGAATGGATTTACTGATGTTTTCCTTGCACTGACCTGCACCTATCACACGTTAAACCACATTAACGATCGTGAGCATGACTGCAAAGAGAAACTTGTGGCTCCCACCAATCCTGAGGATTAAAGGGAGCAGCGCTTGCTTAGTACTGTAGCCTCTACGCTCTGAGGACTGTAGGTATCCCATCAGTCAGACTCCCACCAATCATCACATCTCATCATGTGTATTACATGATGCAAAAAAAATCTTTCTTCTGCAAATTAAAACTCTGTGAATGTTTCGAAGTCTTTTATTCAGGGGAGTTGTCATGAGTTGGGAATCAGTTTATTTACATAGTTAGTACGGTTGAGCCTGGGGACACTGATATAGCCGTATCTGCTATTTAAAGGGACACTCCATCTAGCACATTGCCTGATCTAGAGGGTTTGCTTGTTACTCAGTCTTATTATTTGCTGGGTGTGCTTTGTACTTCGGGGTGTAATTGCGCTGAAATATGCCTGAAATACATCCTGGAAATATGATAAAATCATAGCGCGCATTGAGTGCTACAATTTTCTGACATTTTCCCTACTTTGCACCGGGAAAAAGAAGTGACATGCCGCCTCCCTTAGGTGCTTATGCACCAGGGAAAGTGATTAGGAGCACTGTTTAAGTACGGCGTGTGAATATACCCTTAGGGCCTTCTGGTTTTGATCTTGGCTCTCCTCCTGGACATGCTCCTTGTCTGTTGCTTGTTCTGACCTTTTATTAGACTCCAGGTTAATTGTACGCTGCCTGCCATGACCCTTCACCCATCTGACTATGCCTATAACTTGATAGCTTGCTACGCTTGTACTGCATAGTGGATGATCAGTGTTACTATGGGTAAGTGCCCTGAGAGAAGTGACCTGGGAGTATCTGTTAGTGGAATCCAAGCCCCTTCGCCGGGGTTGAGGTTGAAGGCTAGGTGCCCCTTTGCGCAATCTGCCATGTGGACCTCATGTTGATTGTTTTTCCTTGCAGGGCCCACCAGCTAGAAAACTGTGACTTGTCACATAGTTTATGCCCCCCTTGCTGAGGACAGCACAAGCTAGTGTCAGACCTGCTGTTTACAGCGCTGTGTCACTTATTGTGTAAGATGCTGGAGTTTTAGAGTATTCAATGCTCAAATCTGGCATCTTGCAGCCTGTTCTGCTAGAGATAAGTCTAGTGAATTCACGAGCAGATGTTAGCCCCTTCCTCCCATCACTGATTCAGTCTATAAGGGTTTGTTTACACAATGTATTTGCAGGGCGTACTTTGGTGCGTAATTGCTCTGCAATTCGCCCAAAATACACTCACCGGCCACTCTATTAGGTACACCATGCTAGTAACGGGTTGGACCCCCTTTTGCCTTCAGAACTGCCTCAATTCTTCGTGGCATAGATTCCACAAGGTGTTGCAACGATGCTCAATTGGTACCAAGGGGCCCAAAGAGTGCCAAGAAATATTCCCCACACCATGACCACCACCCCCACCAGCCTAAAACCGTTGATACAAGGCAGGATGGATCCATGCTTTCATGTTGTTGACGCCAAATTCTGACCCTACCATCCGAATGTCGCAGCAGAAATCGAGACTCATCAGACCAGGCAACGTTTTTCCAATCTTCTACTGTCCAATTTCGATGAGCTTGGGCAAATTGGAGCCTCAGTTTCCTGTTCTTAGCTGAAAGGAGTGGCACCCGGTGTGGTCTGCTGCTGCTGTAGCCCATCTGCCTCAAAGTTCACCGTACTGTGCGTTCAGAGAAGCTCTTCTGCCTACCTTGGTTGTAACGGTGGCTATTTGAGTCACTGTTGCCTTTCTATCAGCTCGAACCAGTCTGCCCCTTCTCCCTTGACCTCTGGCATCAACAAGGCATTTCCGCCCACAGGACTGCCGCTCACTGGATGTTTTTTCTTTTTCGGACCATTCTCTGTAAACCCTAGAGATGGTTGTGCGTGAAATCCCAGGAGATCAGCAGTTTCTGAAATACTCAGACCAGCCCTTCTGGCACCAACACCCATGCCACGTTCAAATGCACTCAAATCACCTTTCTACCCCATACTGATGCTCGGTTTGAACTGCAGGAGATTTTTCTTGACCATGTCTACATGCCTAAATGCACTGAGTTGCCGCCATGTGATTGGCTGATTAGAAATTAAGTGTTAACAAGCAGTTGGACAGGTGTACCTAATAAAGTGGCCGGTGAGTGTATGCCCTGCAAATACAGTAAAATCATGGCACTCACTAACTACTATAATAACTCGGCATATTACGAAACTATGAGGAGGCTGGGCCGTAGGACTCTTGAAGGTACGAGCTGGCCTTCGTGTACTTTTAACAGCAGGCATCTTGCAACGCGCAGAGGTACGCGCTACGATATGCCGTGCGAACATACCCTAACTGCAAATAAGTAGAACTCTGAAAATAACCATCGGGTGGGCGGGTCTAATCATGAGTGGGAGGGGCTAACACCGGCTCATAAATTAACTAGACTCCTCTGTAGTAGTGCGGGCTGCAAATTGACAGATTTCTCACCATACTGTTTCACAGAATCATAGGCAGCTTCAGATTAAACACTGCCTCGTCAGGCTGTGTGTGGTCCTATAGCAGTGATAAGCATATTTAGATCCTCTAGAACTTTCTGAGACATTACAAAGACGTAAGTGCAGAAGAATTAATCTATGTGCTCCTAGGAGTGAAAACAATTGCTTATCTGTAAACAAGCTAATCTTGTAAAGGATAAAATATCTGCTCTGTCCGACTATGGTGACGTCACTCCCTGCTCTGTGTCTAATCAGGAAGGGAGAGCAGGTAACCAGAGAAACTTCTGTGCACTCATAGCAGATAAAATATCTCTTATTTCCTGATCAAGGCAATATCGAAAGAGCAATGTATTTAGAAAAAGTCTTCATTTACTGATTTTTACATGCAAAGCATATCTTTGTAGTGAGAAACCCCCTTTTAATGCTCTGAAATGACAACATCCTACATAATAATTAACACAGCACTGGAAACAGCAGGTCTGTCATTAGCTTGTGCTGTCCTCAGCAAGAGAAGCATAACCTATGTGACAGGTTCCATTTAAAATTCATGTCCTGTTTTAAAGGGGTTGTCTCACTACAAGGATTGCTTTTTATATTAAAGATCTTGCAAAAACAAGTCACCTTGCAATATATGTCCATTAACAGTGTCCTACCTATTCTGAGATATCCCCTCTTGTATGGGCTGCATCAGCTCTTCAGGTCACTATAGCTACAGACCTGTTTGATCTCTCCTGATAGGCTGCCAGCACTGGTTGCTATAGCTACAGACCTGGCTTCTACTGTAGCCTAGTGGAAGCCAGTAAACACGCCTCTGAATTCAAAGTGAAACCAAGAAAACAGGACTGAGGTAAGATGAATTAATTTAGTGAGACAACCCCTTTAAGTCTCTTTAAAGAGGACCTGTGATATCTCCTGACATCTCTGTTTTAGTAAATCCTTGTGTTCCCTGTGAAATAACAATTTTGAAGCATCTTCTCTTATACCTCTGTGTTGTGCTGTTCCTCCATTATTCCCTATAGAAATATATTAGGGAATTTGTCAGCTGGGTGTTGGCAACTGGGGAACACACCTTCTTTTAAAACTGGAATGGTAACACCCATTTGACTGATTCAGTAATAAATGTAAAGGAAGAATAACAGAGGAACAGCACAACACAGAGATATAAGAGAAGAGGTTGCAGAATTGGGAACACTATATTTACTAAAACAGACATGTTCTTTAAAGGGAATGTGTCATCAAAAAATGACTTATTGTTTAACTCACATTTTTATGTTAAACACATTTTGTAGGAATTTTTGGTTATGTTTTTTTTTAATTTTCCAGATCACTTTCAATATTTTTTAATAATTCCTAAGTCCTGCAGTTTTCACTTTGGCCACTAGGCCTAATAATAGTCTGACACTTCCTGTTCTGTTTAGATAGCTTTTCAGTGTCTGCTCATCAGTAAAAGCAGGGTCACACTGAAAGGAGACACCATTGTTTCATAGTTTCATAGTTTGTAAGGCTAAAAAAAGACAAGACGTCCATCTAGTTCAGCCTGCTGTGCTAAGGTGTTGATCCAGAGGAAGGCAAAAACCCCCAATGAGGTAGAAGCCAATTGTCCTCATTTTAGGGAAAAATTCCTTCCTGACTCCAATCTGGCAATCGGAAAAATCCCTGGATCAATGACCCCTCTCCTGAATCCTAGTCACTGTAACTTGTTATATTATTACGCTCCAGAAATGCATCTAAACCATTTTTGAACTCTGTTATTGAATTCACCATGACAATTGTGTACAGATAACACAGAATCCACCAGTCACAAGAGGAGATGTCACAGCTCCCCCTCTCCCCTCCCTTCACAGTGAAAACTCTCCTATAGACATCTGTGGGACAGAATCTGTCTTAAGAATCCTATGGGCTTGAAGCTGCTGTAAAGTATCTCTCCGACTGCTGTTAAAGCAGTGCAAGCAAGAATGTCTTCCCCACAATCATATATAGACGGCCGAATAGAGAAATCTACAATCAGGACATAAAAATGACTGAGAGGAAAAGAATATAGGTCAGGGCTTGATTTAATAAGTTAAAAAAAAGAATTGGCGACATATTCCCTTTAATGGGCCAGACTTTGACTTACAGGTATATATCTCCAATAGATGGCAGTAGAAAGACAGCTTTCTTCCTTGTGGAGCAAACCTAGTTTGCAAGGTCTTGTTTGTTACAGTCGCTTTTAACCATGTATGTTGAGCACAAACATATACTGGATACCATGCCCCTAGCACGGAAGGATTTAACATATTTTCTAAAGAAAACAAATGTTTAAGATGATAGATGAGCATTATGCGCCTGCCACAACTTACACAGATTACTCTGCTTAACATAACAGGCAACGTTTACTATGTACCACTAACAATCAATTGCCTTACAATTTGTGTCTGCAAGGAGGATGATGGGGAGAGCATCTGGAAATCTGTAGTCTCTCCTGCGAAAATAAATACCTTATAGCTGGAAGCGCCGTGGATGGGAAGGATTCGGTTCCTTCTAAGCTTCTCATTTACTTATTGAGCCAGAAGTAAAGTCTATTGTTGAAATGACTGCAATTACTATTTATTTGAATTCCCTTTTTTCAGTACCTCGGTAATTTGTGCTCTGTTTTCATTAAATAGGTTATGTTCCAAACACATCTGACGAGGAAGGGAGGTACAGGATCGGAAACCAGGCCAACGTTGGAATGTTTAATCTGAACAAGCTGCTTGTAGCATTAAACCCCCTGATGGATAACAGACAAAAACAGATGTGAGTACGGTAATGCCCCCGCTGTCAGAAACACCCTGACTACCACTAGCACTCTATAATATTGGTGTTGTGGCAATGGAGACGGGTGTGTGTGTTCTGTTGCCCCTTTGAACATGTTGATGCTAAATCCCTTGGAGGATCATGACAGACTGAAAAATGTTGTGTTGATAAATGACCAATGACAGATGGAATTGGGTGTTTATTTTTGCAAAGAAAGACTGACCCATTTGCAAAAGTAGCGTGACAGCCCACTGGAAGCACAATGAGCATACACGGGGAGCCGAATTTTGGTAAACTTCTGCAGAGGGTAGTCCACAGCGTGTGTATGAGATTCTTAAAGGGGTTTTGCCACAAAGTAAAATTGATGTGGAAAACTTATAATCTAAATAATAAACATTTTCACCTTTCATCATCATTAAAAATTCTGGACTGTTTTTGGTTTAGCTGCCCTTTTAGTGAGCCATTGTTTACTGCTCGTCTCCAGGGGATACGACCAGGGCTGAGAGCTCCTCAGTCCTGGTTGCACATGCTCAGACATCACTCCTCTCAGGCAGCTACTAAGTGTTCAAACCCCAGGTGCCGTCACTCTACTCCTGTCGTCTGTCCTCATTATTAATTAGTTAAAAAGTGCAAATAAAAAAAAAAAAAGAAACCTTAACGAGGTAAGTGCATTGATAAAGTGAAAAAAATCCACAGGTTTGGTTCCTGCAGGGATTTGAATCTGGGACCCTGTGCTTGGAGGCAAAAACTTTACCTCTCAGCTACTCACAGCTTTATACATAGACCTTTCTTTGACTAGAGAGAGGAAAGGCCTGGTGATGTCATCCTGCCTGGTCATATGATATACAATTCAAACAAATCACACACGCCCCCTTCTGAGCGCACAGAGCTGAAGAGCAGGATGCAGGAGGTATGAAATGAGATTGTGGCAAAACCCCTTTAATTCAGAGGAGCACATGCATCACGATCTAGAGGAGCACATGTAGTTTATTGGTTGTCCTCTTTTGACAATCCACCTTTTTTTTTTTTTGAAGGGTCCCATGATGATAAGCTGGGTGTCCTGTTGCTTGGCCCTCCAGTGATCAGCTATAATATGTGAGGATCCCAGCAGCAGGGGTTCAGTTTTCCTACAGCACAACCAAAGAAAAATTAAGAATTACACAGCTACCCATTGAAATCTGTGTAAAACATAGACATGTCCTGCAGGCAGAGAGATACTTTTTATAGCTACTCTCTACTCTAGAAAATAGAAGAGAATGGACACCAGGGGACAACATTAGTTAAAAAGGTCCGGGGTGAGGAGAGAGAATATAAATGATACTCATCTCCCGAGCACCTGCCTCTGTAGCTCCCCATAATCCGCTCCTCTTCACTTCTGCGTTCTTGTCCACAAACACAGTAGAGGTTCACGCTCCATAGTGCGTGAATGGATTGGGAGCCTTTCCTGTGTGTCAAGAAAAGAACCCGGAAGTGAAGAGGAGTGGATCTGGGTTGTTTTGGAGCTGCAGTGGTGATGGACCTGGAGGTAAGTATCACGTTTTTTTTTTCAGTTTTAGTCCCCACTGCACCGGTTTGCAGTCGGTTTTTCAGACCGTTTGCGGTTTTGCAAACTGTCTGGAAAACTGGCCGCAACCTTTAACATGGGGCTTCTATAGAAAACCCGTGCAGCAGGCCCGAAAACAATTGTTGATGTTCATTCTTCCGTCCGGTCTTCGGACGGTTTATGAACATCTCAATGTGAAGAGGGAGGGCTTTTCTCCGCCAATCGCGGAGAAAAGCCGTCCCCCTGTGGCTGTGTGCACGGCACACAAACCGTGGGGATGAGCCAGTGCTTTCTTTCTCATGACTGCTGAGGGTCACAGTGGTCAGGCCCCAGGTAATTAGACATTGATTGCATTATTGCATTGCATTGAAAGTTTTATTCACAATCAGTCGCCAAATACAAACATTCGATATACTACAATGCAGTGCAGACAGGAACAAAGTACAATTAATATCATATGTTTTACTTTGCAGTACAAGAGCACAACATATGGAATAGGCAAAAACCTACACTATATTAACATTTCAATAAAGCTACATGTCAGTCCATCAGCAAAAAACAAGTGATGAGAGATGGGGGACTGGAAAATTAGGGAAATGAGAGATTGCTTACAGGCCAGAAACTTTACTGAAAGACAGACACAGCAAGCGGAGAAGGATATCAGTCCTCTTGTTCATCAGTGTCCATGATGGCATAGCCTCTGAGCATGCTGTGTACCCGCCTGCTGCTGTCCTGGACAGGCGTTCTCTCTCAGTTCATATCAGAGTATTTTCTGACAAGCCACAAAGCATCCTTAACCTCTTAGTCGATGACCTGTGTTAGGATTTAATGACCATTCCATATGGCTGTAACTTATTTTTTAATTTTTCTGTTAACATTGCCAAATGAGCTTGTTTTTCTATGCAAGAAAAGTATTTTGTAAGAGAAAATTTGAGTTTTTTTTGAGTCGGCTGTCATCAGAGCAACTGGCACGGGACACCATGCAGACTTTCCCAATATATAAAGGTCATATTGGCCGGAATAAGGTCGCTTAGTGTCCGCTGTTAAAACACTTATGGACAGTCATTTATTAAACAGTTCATTAGATGCCAGGCTTCCTGGATAGCATCAAATGGTACTAAAATGGTACTATAAGCTGTTTCTGGAACAGTTGCCTGGATGTTCATGTTTTTGGAGAAGCCAATAGTAACCGTAGCAATATGCTCAATGAAGTACTTAATCTATAAAATCTTTATGGCTTTTTGACATTTGAGAAATCCTCGTAAAGCATGATTCAATCCATAAGCTGAAAAACATTACGACTCTACCCAAGCATGGAGGAGCACATCGACATGCGGTTGCGGGAACCAAGATGGCTGACGCGTTTCGGAAGACAACTTCCTTAATCATAGCTTTTAAGGATTTCTCAATAAAGCATCAAGAATTTAAAAGATTAATACTGCAGTGGATATTGTAGCGGTTACTGTGGGTTCTCCTATATTCGATCTTGCCTACGAGGCGGCTGGCTTTATCAGCCTCTATGCCTACTGCTTGGAATAATCGATAGGGGAGCGAACTTGCTTTGTTTGTTGAGTTTATGTTTTAGTGCATCCAGGATGGGGTTTGAAAAATGGCACTGCCTAAAGCGGTGTACGTTCTCAGTGAATTATTATTATTATATATTTTAAAGCACCATTAATCTCAGAGCGCCGTAAATTCAAAGGGGGTCACATACATAACACATCAGACAAAGTACAATTCACAGACAATTACTAATGACATAATGCAACTGGAACACGAGGGGAGAGAGGACCTTGCCACTCAAAGGCTAAGGATAATGGGCTTCTTGGGCGTATTGGTCCCTTGCATAGTTCTTGGGCATGCATGAAAGTTAACAGGGGCAGACTTATCTGGATAGGAATCTTCTCCCAAAAGTCTTGAGGATCATCAAGATGTTTTCTGTCAAAACTGAGACAAACTTTTATGTTCTTTTTGTTTCAGACAGTGAGGTTTTGTCTGTGGATTATTTCCTCTGCCGCATGCCAGGCATTCTTGTCATCAGTTCTTCTTACTTAATGTGGCATCATGAATACTGACCTTAACTGAAGCAAGTGAGGCCTCAGTTCTTTGGATGTTGTTTTGGGGTGTTTTGTGTCATCGCAGTGCTCTTGGCTTAATTTTGGACAGACTGGCACTCCTGGGAAGGGTCACCACAGTTCCCCATTTGTGGATAATGGATCTCACTGTGGTTTTCTTGAGTCCCAAAGTTTTAGAGATGGCTTTTATAAACCTTATTGCAGAGTGATAGTTAATTCTCCTTTTTTCTCTCAATTACTTTGTTTCTAATTTGTTCCTGAATTTCGTTGGATCTCCCCATGATGTTTAGCTTCTAAGGATAATTTGGTCTTCTTCACTTTGTCAGGCAGGTCCTATTTAAGTGCTTCCCTGCTTGAGAACAGGTGTGGCAGTAATAAGGCCTGGGTGAGGCGGGGGAAATTCAACTCAGCTTCCCAAACATGTGAGAAAACACAGTTACATCTTAATGGATTTTTATTCTTTTATTAAAGGGTGATTTAGGGGTGGTTGGATTATTAATTTTTCACACAGGTCCCTGTAGGTTTTGGTTACTTTTTTTTGTTTTTTCCCTTAATAATAAAGACCTTAAAGGGGTTGTCTCACTACATTGATTCATCTCACCTCAGTCCTGTTTTTCTGGTTTCATTTATGAATCAGGGTCTTGTTTACTGGGTTCTACTATGGGGGGGCTGCAGAAGAAGCCAGGTCTGTAGCTATACGCAACAAGTGCTGGTCAGCCGTATCAGGATAGATCAAAAAGTCTGTAACTATAGCGACCTAGAGGACTGATGCAGCCTCATACAAGAGGGGATATTCCTAAGAAAAGCGAAGAATATTGTTAATGGAAAACATATTGCAATGACTTTCTATTGCAAGATCTTTATCAAAAAAAGCAATCCTTGTAGTGAGACCACCCTTAATTTAAAAACTGCCTTTTGTGTTATGTAGAGTCTAAGTATTTAAATTTGTTCAGTGATCTGAAACATTTAAGTGTGACAAAAATCCAAAAGATTAAGGAATCAGGAAGTGGGAAAATATTTTTTCACACCGCTGTATATTATTGCTCTCGTACCATAGATTCCATGTAAACATGGCATAAGAAAGTTAGTAACATGACTGCAAGATCAGACTACACAAAAGATTTGTTTGTGGTCTGTAACCTTGGAGACATTTTGGTCTACATAAGAGCTGTATACACTAAACGATATGTATTATTTCAGTTAAGACCTAGGCGCTTCATTTTATATACATTGAAGCAGTAAAAATGGTTACAAAGATGTAAATTCCTGTCCCTGGATTCATACTGACTTACTAGTAGTTTATTTTTTATTTCAGAGCTTCCAAAGTTCTTGCAGGCTTTCCAGATCTGTATTATCAGAGGTATGTGATTGTTCAGAAATAGCTCCTCATGGTCAGTGTTGACATACAAACCCAATTAATATTCTCTACCTTGATTACAGGTTTACAGAGCTCTTTAGGGCCAAACTGGGATTTTTAGGTGAAAGAGAAGAAGACTTGACTTTGATTGTGACTTTTCTTAACGTACGTGATATTCAGCAGATGACATGGTTTATACGTTATAAAGATTAAAAACATATCGTATTATATTCTAGTTCTCTGTTCTTACAGATGATGGAAGACACAAAGGCTGATTTTACAATGTCATTTCGTCAGCTGAGTGAGAGAACAGATTACCAGCTAGGAAAATCCATCATTCCTGAGGTATCCGTACACTTCTAGGAGTTATTGGGACTTAAAGGGGTTGTTTCACCATGACGTTTCTGAACCACAAGCAGTTTTAGGATACGTCCACGTGATAAATGTCAAAATACTCGTCGGTTTCTGAATCCCAAAACCGCGTCGTCCGACGAGTATTTGGACGAGGTTCATGTGGCCTTCCTTCCTTGCCTTCCTCCCTGCCTCCCTCCCTGCCTCCCTCCCCTTCCTCTCCTCCCTCCCTCTTAATATGTTTTAGTACCTTTAAAAAAACACTTTTTATTTTTTAAATTTGCTTTGCAGCGCCATTTTCTAAGACAAGTAACTTTTTATCGTTTCATCTACTAATGAGATTGCATTAGTATTACAGACTATTACAGTGTTCTAATCTGTCGTTCCTATTACACCCTGCCTTAGGGTGTAATAGGAGTACTAAGATGGCAGCCATGGAGGCTTTATTAGTCACAAAGAGGCCGATCAAGAGCCGCAACTGACCACGGTGCCAATTTTATTCAAATATCATTTGATATCTGGCCAGTTCACCAAGGTATCTAAACGGTTAAATGGCTAGGATTGGAACTATCTCTGATTTCTTAGTCGCACCAGTGGGAGGTTGTCAACCTAAACTAACGAGCTGTAATGGAGAGGTCCAGTCTTGATGTTCTCTGGCTACATGCCTATAAATGATGTCAGTCTGATAGTGAACATGCTCGTCAATTGACCTGCTTTACATATCACTGGAATAAGATTTGAGCAGGACTGATTTACTATATTCTCTTGGGTTTGTCATCGAACTGTTGCTTTAATGTTTTTGCTTTTTGTGAAAGGAGTACTGGGCCCTCCATGATATTCAGCAACACACGGATTTCCCGGCATGGGTGACTGCATACCTACAGAGACTAAAAAGGTAAGACTGTTTAAAAATGCGGCTCTGTTTTTATAAACTTTATGGCTTCTGTGCATAACGGAGCTATGAGAGCTGTATCAGGTAATTTTTCAAAATCTGCTGAACCCCATAAATTTTATCACTGAGATATAACCTGGTTAAAATGTAACTTTTAATATTTAATACGAAAATAAGACAACCCGTCTCTTTTCCTAGTTCCAGATTATATAGATAACATCGATAATTGACAGCATATAGGCATCAAGCAGTTCGCAAAAGACCATGGAGTCATTTTAAACAACAATACCCCTTAAAATAACTTGTAGGTTTTTTTTTTTTTACTCACGGCACCATACAGGCTGTAGGGTCACTGTCCAAAAGCCTGGTGCTAGTTCCAAATACTATACTAATATTTCTCTCCCAAGAGCAAAAAAACATATATAATGCTTTGGCGACGAATTATGACCATTGCTATTAAGGCATGAAAAATACAAAATATTCCTATGCAGCAGGGATACTGCCCCAAAAGGGCGACCCCACCCTAGATGGCTACCCCTACTCTAATATTAACTGATTGATACCCAAATTGCGACACGTTTCACCTAACGGTTCATCAGGGGGAAAAAAAGAGTTAAATGCTATATATAGACATCACAAAAGTCTAATGCGGGGACCAGCGTGCACTGCGTAGCTCTATAATGTCACCGATGGCTGTATGGTCCAACTTAATCCATCCTGGATTAAGATATATTAAGGAGTATTGTTGTTAAATAACTCCATGGTCCTTTGCTAACTGTTTGATGCCTATATACTGTCATTTATTGCTGTTATCTATGATTTGGAACTAGGAGAAGAGACAGGTTGTTTTATTTAAGTGTTAAATATTAAAAGTTAAATTTTAACCAGGTTATTTCTCAGTGATAATTATTTTCAAAGGTTAAGATTGGGTCTCCTATTCATGTTTGGAACCCCATAAATTGCATCGTTCTTGCCATCAAAAATTTGGGAACCCCTGACAGAAACTTAAAAACACAGACGTGAACAGAAGCGTAGATGTGATATTTATTACCTGTGGAATTTGCCTAAGTGTATGTTCATGCAATGGAAATTTCATGAGTATTCCCTGGTGAAATATGCCCAAAAAATTAATCCCATCGACTTCAATGGAAAATCTCTGTTGCTGTCCAGGTGCTACTAATTATTGCTTCATTTGAAATCAAGGCTGACTGCTTAGGCTATGTTCACACGGGTTAACTGCGGGACGTAATTACGCCCCCGCAGTTTACAGCCCGCGTGCCGGGCGGGAGTCATGGGATGGGACGGGGGTCCGGCACTACGCCGGCCCTAGACCAATCATTACTAGCGGGCGCAATACCCGCTAGAAAGTGACAAGTCCAATTATATACCCCCTCGGCGTATTCACCGACGGGGAGAGGAGACGTAATCCATAGATTCCTATGAGAACTGTGGAGCACCGTTATGAATTTGCCCGTTTTCAGCCCGTAAATTTGCTCACTTCGGCGCGTAAATACGACCGATATACTGCCATTTTTAAGCCGTGTGAACATGGTGAGAGGTTGCACAGGCTCTGTGATCACTCACAGTCCTTCAGGCATGAGACGAGGCAATATCTGGTTCAAACGGTGTCTTGCTTCCGTGTGTTTATTGCACCAGCAGAACAACAAACGTATGGCAAACATGCACAGCAAACATATAAACAAAAACAAAACTCCTGCTCGTCTAGCGCTTTACTATAACACAGTTGTATTCCCTCACTAGCAACCATTGGAGATGTGTAGCAGACACTGGCTTCCACCATGAGTAATGTCCTCCAGCCCAGAAGGTAGACTGGAGATGCAGCCCGCCCATCATCTTAACCTGCTGACCTTATAAACCACCGGGAAACCCAGGAGTGGTATCCATGGGAGTAAGCACCTGACCCTGCAGCTATGCTTACTCCCAATGAAGGCCGCCCCGGGAATGGCTGTTATGCTGTAGCTAACAACAACTTAAATGTATGTCGACAGTCCACCCCCACCCCCCCCCCCCCCCCCCCCTGTACTGCCGACACCTATTTAACAATGGCCTTTCACTTCACAAATGCTTCTTACCTTAGGTGGCAAGTAATCTTGCTCTCTTCCAGGCAAACGCCCATATCCTGGCTGGGATATACCACACCATCGCAGACCTTCCACAGCTGCGGCCTTACAATCCCCCCCCTCTGCTCAGACCTTGTGGGGCGAGCACTTTGGTCCTATCAATTGTGTACCCGATGACAATGCATCAGCGTGGCCTGTTTAGTGACCCGGGGCGATGTATTCTACAGAGAACTTAAAGTCCTTGTAGAGCCAGGCACCACCGGGTCACCCATGCGTTCTTCCTTTGTTCCTGTGCCATCCACTTAAAGGGGAATGGTCTGTTATACTCTAAAGGTGGTCTACCTATCAATGTAGTAACGCAGCGACTCGATTGCCCACTTAATGGCTCAGGTATTCTCTTTTCCACTAGGCCGTAGTTTTTTCTCCGCCGCTGACAGCTTCCTGCTGAGGTACAACTACCGGTGTTTCTTCCTCCCGTAACCATATGTGGATAGGACAGCCCCAATCCTACCTCAGAAGCGTCTGCCTGAACAATAAAATCTTTCTGAAAAGTTTGGTGGCCATTGAGCACGGGTTCTCTTGCGAGTACCTCCCTTTAGCCTTTTGGAAGACGCTTGTTCAGCCTCCGGTTTCCACTTGAACCAAAGTGGACTTTGTCCCATTTGTGAGTCCCTAAAAAAAAATAAGAAAAAAAAATATAAGCGGGGCTGCTATTGAGGCAAAGTTGTGGCTACTAACCTCCTATAGGTTACCCTGCGATACCTAAGAAGGCCGGACCTGGCCTTCTGGAGATCGGTTGAGGCCAATTCCTAATTGCCTCCAGTATTGTCCATTTTGGTGCTTGATTGCCTCCCCACCCAATGACGTAACCTAGATAGCGGGCCTCTCTAGCCCTATGTCACACTTGTTAGGGTTGGCGTTAGACCAGCTGCCCTTATGGCATCTAGACTGCTTGCACACTGGTCATGTGGGACTCCCAACCCGGTGCCTAAAGATCACCACATCATCCAAATATGCTGCTGCATATTTCTATGGGTCTGTAGTATGACTGTCCATCATCCACTGGAATGTGGTCCGGAGCCCGCATGTAGGCCAAAAGGTAGGACCCACTATTGAAAGTGGCCATCGGGGGTGGAAATGGCCCGTTAATCTCCCTGGCCTCCTTTGTGAGGGTGACCTGCCAATAGCCCTTGGTCAGGTCTAACGTACAATGTGCCTCGCGTGACCTAAACCTGCATCAACCATTTCAACGACCCCAGGGCAACGGGTAGGCATCAAATTTTGAGAGCCTCGTTAAGCTTACTAAATCATTGCAGAAAACTAAGCTGCCATCGTGGTTTGGGTATGAGCACTATGGGGCTCGACCACCCACTTTGGGATTTTTCTATGACCCCAAGCTCCAGCATCTTCTTTAACCTCCTCGCATTGCTTGCCTCTGGCTTTCAGGGACCCTGTATGCTCAACCTTACCTTTTGGCGGTTCGTGATGATGTCATTTCTAATGACCTTCGTGCGACCTGGTAGATCTGAAAAGAACCTGCCGTTCCTTTGTAGGAAGTCCTTAGTTATCCTGCCGTTGTGATGTTCTGATAGGGACTCGGAGATACGGACTGGTGGCAACTCTCCGTTGGGGCACCCCTATGCTCTCATACCGCCGTAAAGCTTTGCCGGTCTTCCAGGGCTAAATTGAGGTGATGTGATTATATCTGTAAGGTTTTCCTTCTACCAGCAGGAACACCTTATATTGACCTCACTGACCTCTCTTTGATCTCATAGGGCCCTGCCACTTTGCCAGAAACCTCTTGCGACCGTGGGGACAAGTACAAGCACCCGAGTTCGCCGGCTGGAACCCTCTGACCCTGCGGACCAGTTATATACCCTTGCCTGGGTTTCTTTGGCCCGCTGTATGGTTCACACCACTATAGGCAGGACTGCTGAGATTCTTCCTGCATCCTCGGCAATAGTTCAATCACGCTCCTATAGGGGGTATTTTCCTGCTCCAGGTCTCCTTGGCAATGTCCAGAGTCCCCGGGATGTCTACCATAGAGGAGCTCGAAGGGAGAGAACCCGGTGTGACGCTTGCCGGTACCTCCCGTATAGAGAACATGAGATAGGGTAGTAGGCGGTCCCATCTCTCCCATCCTTATCCACCACCTTTTTAAGCATTGACTTTAGGGTCATAATTGCACCACTCCACCAGACCATCGGATCTGGGGATGAAATACCGAGGTAACGAATATGGTAAATTTGAGGAGGCGGCATAGTACATTGGTCCCTTTAGCCATTAAGGGTGAACCCTGGTCCGACAGTAACTCCTACGAAACCCGTGCGGGTGAACATTTGGAACAACTCCTTGGCAATCCCTTTGGAGGAGGTGTTACCTAAGGGGAATGGCCTCGGTATAGTAGGGTGCCGTAGTCAATGAACACTAAGATATGCTGATGTCCTCGGCTGCTTATGGGAGCGGCCAACCATGTCCATGCCGATTCCACTCCAAAGGGACCTCTATTATTGGCAAGGGGATTAGGGGGCTCTGAAATGATGGCCTAGGGGCTTATTATTTTGGCACACCTGGGCAAGACAGGCAGAAATCTTCAATTGCCCTATAAATCCCTGTGCCAGTATAAGTTACGCTCTACCCTCTCCCGGGTTTTCTCCACCCTAAGTGTCCCCCAGGCACATGTGGGAGTGGCTAGCACCACACCACTCTGGCGGACATGTGACTTGGGGACCACCAATTGCTCCACCACCTCGTTGCGGTCTTTTTTACCCGGTATAACATATCGTTTAGTTGACCGCAAAATGAGGGTACACCATATCCTCTCCTGGTCCCTGGGGTTTCCCATCTATCATCTTGCGCATCTCCAAGCGTGTTCTAGGTTTGGGTCCCCTCCGTTGCTCCGTACCAACAGTTCCCCCTTGGATATTGGCAAGGAGCGAACTCGAGCTCAGAGAGGTTTTATCCTCGTGGTCCCCGCCAGGAACGACAACGGAAACCCATCGGGTACCAGCCCACCCCAATCACCGGGCTCCTGTCGGTACACATCACCCTTTTACCATCATTATACCTTGCACCTCTTTTTATATCTCCCACAAATCCCAGAACAAGGGAAATTCACAGCCTATGACAGCACTGTAGGTTAGGCTCCAACGACAGCCACACACATGTCGTGCGGCACCGCAGGGATTCTCTATGGTGAGTCTGGAAGAGTCAGTTGTGGTAGTCTCTATGTCCCCAGGATTACAGACCACCCCATTACGGCGGGATCGAGCTTGGCCTTAGCTCACCAGCTGTCCAGTACCATGGTCATCAAGCTCCCGAGGTCCATAGTGCTTGAATGGAACGTCCCGTTGAATTTGACCATACACTCCCGCCGGTCCACCACCAGTCCCTTCAGCAGGTGGAGGTAAATGACGGCCTGGCAAACAACGACGTACGCCGTGTAACGCCACAGTCCATGGTCCCCCTGCGTTGGAATCCGTGCAGCGACATGTCCCAGTCCATCGCATCGCCATCAACAATGTGGGCCCTGAGCTCTGGTGAAAGGTCTGATTTAGGGGTGGTGCAACCTTCCCCCTTTCTCAGCCAACCTTGACCCCCTCCCATCGGGACCTCTACACTCCCCCTTTTGGGACATGAGACGTCTTACCCCTACTGGCGTAGATGATGCAGACCCAGGAAACTCATCAAAGGCGCTGTAACGTTCCACCCCACGGAGACAGGCTCGTCCAGACTTTTGGGGGTCCCGGTACCCACACAGCGCTGGATCCAAAGCACCGGTAAGGCACGTACAAAGCGTCACAAACAACCCTCTCGATCACCTGGGGCAGGTAAAGACTCTCCGGTTGCAGCCATTTGCTGGTGAGATGGTAGAGGGTCATACATTTGGGATCGGGTGTGGGGGGTGGGCTTTGCTGTGATCGAATTCCAGGTGTTAGACTCTTTGGGCCCGCACCGCAGAGTAGACCCACAGTCGTTTCAAAGATCTCCCCTTTCAGCCTAGTGTAGTCCCTTGCTTCTCCACCCTAGTCGAATTAGGCCTTTTGTGGTTCACTCGGTTAGAACAGGGTGCTAGAACCTTCAGCCCATTGGTCCACTGGGAGCTGCTCTCTCTCGGCGATCCCTCTCGAAGTTCCGAGGTATGCTTCAATATCATCGTCTGGGGTCATCTTTCCAGACGTTTATCACCGTCTTTGACGGGAGGTGGACTGCCCACCTGCAGACACCTTTGGCCTTGCAAGCAGGGCCTGAAGCTGTTGCTGAAGAGCCAGGTTCACACTTTGCTGCTCTTTCACGGCTTCCTGGTGCGTCTCATCAACAGGCGATTGGTTTCCTGCCTGGGCTCGAACTGTCTCCCTCTTGGGCCTTTTTTGTTGACTTGCCGCCATCAGCTGGAGGTTTGTAATTTGCCTGAATCAACTGTTTCAACAGCTCTCCATTTTGGATTTCCTCTGCTTGCTGCACAGTTTGCTGCTTAAATCCAAACATATGCTGGGGACCACGTTTTGCTGCCTGTCTCATTTAAGAGAAGCGTCTCTTTAGAATTCCCTTTGCATACCTCCACCATTAATTTGAGGTTTCACAGCTCTGGGATCACACACAAGACTTCAGGCATGAGACAGAGGAGATATCGGTTCAAACGGTGGTCCTTGCTTACCGTGTGTATTATTTCACCAGCAGAACAAAAACGTAGGCAATAGCATGCACAGCAAACTATAAACAAATAAAAAAAAAAACAAAACTCCTGCCGTCTGAGCGCTTATCTATCACAGTATAGTTCTCTCACTAGCACCATGGAAAAGGGGGAGCAGACAATGGCTTCCAACCAGTGGGTGAAAGTCTCCATCCCATAGTAGACTGGAGAATCAAGCCCTCCCAGTCAGCTTACCTGCGGACCTTATATACCACCGGTAAAACCCGGAGTGTTGAGCCATGGGGAGTTAATCACCCACCCTGCTCTATGCTTACTCCCCAATGAATAGTCCGTACCCAGGAATAGGCTGGTAAGCTTGTACTAACAGACAACTTTACAATGTATGTCGACAGTAATGTACAAGCCGACACCTATTAACAGTGCCCTTTCACTCCACCAAGGCTTCTTACCTTGGTGCATGGTATCTAGCTCTCTCCAGGCTACGCCCAGAACACTGGCTGTGATATACACTCCATCGCAGACCTTCCCAGCTGCGGCCTTACATTGGCCTTAGTTTTCATAGGGTGAGGTTACTGCAAACTGTTTATATATCACTCACAAAAGCACAGTACATGGTAAGCTCCCCCTAGTGGTGGCTGCAGGCAGACAGAAGTTTAACATTTATCTGTATGACTGTGCAGGGAATTTAGAAGTCTGCTTTATCAGAAAATGAAGCGTCATTCGCTACAATCATATATAATGAAAAGAAAAGAAATAAACTGCAAATAAAAGGTGAACTTTACCATTTTGAAGGGGTTCTCCGCCTCTGATATTTTCTGCTTCTTTAAAGACTACCATCACAAAGGGCGACGTGTCCCAATACGAATGCTGCCAAAACCAGGCGCATTATACGTCAGGCACGACACATTTGAATGCGCCTAACGTAGGGACATTAAATAAGCTACTAATGATACGCTATGCACCTAAGTTATGCAATGCGCCTAGATAGGTGCATCAATTTTACAATGCAAGGTAGATCACACACCAGATTTTTGACAGGTTTGTTCATTCAGGCGCACTTTACACTGATTTCATGGACCTTAAAGCTAGCATGGAGGTGCCTCTTTTTGGACATGTCGCCCAAAGTCTTCCCCTGCGGGGACCCCCCAGCTGTTGTCTGTAACAGAATCTGGCATTAATTGCTTACTCTTCCTCCAACGCCACCACAGGTAAAATGAGGCATTACAGACAGTCCATCTAAATGAAAGTGTTGTCTATGTGATGTAGGGCAGGACAGGTCCTACAGAGGAAAAGATGCTCTTTTTTACTGCTCTTTACCCGATGAAGACATGAGAATTGTGTACAGAAGACCACCCAATAGCAAAAGGGTTTGCTATCCCAGAAATCTATAGGATATGCCAAACATGTCTGATGGATGCATGACCCACTTCTGGGACCCAAACTTATCTTGAAAATGGCCCCTGAAAGTCTGCAGAATGGAGAGAAGGCTGTGCTTGTGACTTACTCTCTCATTTCAGTGGGCGTTCCAATTATAGCTGACGCTGCGTGGCTGGGCTCAGAACTCCTATAGAACAGAATGAAGAGCACCTCGCAAACGCAACCTCCTCTCAGTTCTGCATAGAGACTTTAGGGGACTCGTTCTTAGGGTATTTTCACCTAGGTGATTAGGAATTTGTTTTCGGCGCTGTTTTGGCTGTGGTTGTGGCTTTTCCACACTTGTTTTCTGCACTGAAAAAGAGGTGACGTTAATTCTTACATGAGTAAAACAAGAATCAGTGGGTATCAGATTTCCGCCACGGAAATTCCTCACACAAAATATTAAGGGCGACATGTATGAAGCTCTTCAGGTCATACATACAGGCGCAGTCTAGTGCTAATACCACAAGTCTGGCTCAGGCACCACCTTTACCCTGGTCTGGCTGTTCTTCTGCAGGTCATACATACAGTGCAGTTAGGCAAATACCACAAGTCTGGCTCGGGCCCCACCTTTACCTGGTCTGGCTGTTCTTCTGCAGGTCATACATACAGGCGTGTGGGCCCAATACCACAAGTCTGGCTCAGGCACCCCCTTTTTCCCTGGTCGGGTTTCTTCTGCAGGTCATACATACAGGCAGTGTAGGCCAATACCACAAGTCTGGCTCAGGCCCCACCTTTACCCTGGTCAGGCTGTTCTTCTGCAGGTCATACATAAGGGCAGTGTAGGCCAAAAACCACAAGTCTGGGCTAGGCACCACCTTTACCCGGGTCTGGCTGTTCTTCTGCAGTCATACATACAGGGCAGTGTAAGCCAATACCACAAGCTGGCTCAGGCACCACCTTTACCCTGGTCTGGCTGTTCTTCTGCAGGTCATACATACAGGCCTTTTAAGAGCCAATACCAATTGGGGCTAAGGCACCACCTTTACCTGGTCTGGCTGTTCTTCTGCGGGTCATACATACAGGCATTGTGAGCCAATCCCACAAGTCTGGGCTCAGGCACCACCTTTACCCTGGTCTGGCTGTTCTTCTGCAGTCATACATCGGGGCAGTGTTGACCAAATACCACAAGTCTGGCTAAGGCACCACCTTTACCCTGGTCTGGCTGTTCTTCTGCAGGTCACACATACAGGCAGTGTAGAGCCAATACCACAAGTCTGGCTCAGGCACCACCTTTACCGCTGGCTGTTCTTCTGCAGGTCATACATACAGGGCAGTGTAGAGCCAATACCAAAAGGTCTGGCTCAGGCACCACCTTTACCCTGGTCTGCTTTTTCTTCTGCAGGTCATACATACAGGGCAGTTGTAGAGCCAATACCACAAGTCTGGCTCAGGCACCACCTTTAAATCTGGTCTGGCTGTTCTTCTGAGGTCATACATACAGGGCAGGTAGAGCCAATACCACAAGTCTGGCTCAGGCACCACCTTTACCTGGTCTGTTTTCTGCAGTCATACTACAGGGCAGTGTTAGAGCCAATACCACAAGTCTGGCTCAGGCACCACCCTTTCCCCTGGTCTGGCTGTTCCTTCTGCAGGTCATAAAACAGGGCGGTGTAGAGTCAATCCCACAAGTCGGCTCAGGCACCATTTTTCCCCCGGGCCTGGCTGTTTCTGGCAGGTTTTATGCATAAAGGGCCATAAATGCCTATCCCACAATTGTGGTGCGACGCCCCCAGAACCCCAAAACTTTGGCCCACAAAAAGTGTCCTTTGGCGGTACGAGGCACTTATGGCCAAAGTTTGGAGTGCACCTGTTCATACATCTATAGAACTGGTCTACTACAGCTTTTTGAGGCCAGAATTCTGACGCAGCCCCATTCATTCATGTCGCCCTAAGTGTATTGGAAGGCATTTCCACACCAAAAATCCGCTCCCCGTACTGTTGCTGACCGTGATGTTTAACCCCCAGTATTGTTGCTTCCTGTGATGTTTTTACCTTTAATGTTGCTCCCCGTGCTGTGCTTCCCGTAATGTTGCTTCCTGGTGCTTTGCTCTCCATGATGTTGTTGGTCGGGCGAGGGATGGATTTGGGGCAGCATTAGGCTAGAGCCACACAGCATAGGACACAAACTGTCGGAAAGCCGATGGCTTTTTGTCCGATGCACGACCGCGGTTTTTGTCACATTTTGCACTAAAACTGCAGTCAGTTTTAGCTTTTTTCTGTCGGCCTGAACAATTGAATGTACGGGAAAAACGCAAGATGCCAGTAGTTTTTACATCATGTTCTTAAGACCGCCGGTGCCAGAAAACAATCTGAAAAAAGACCATCAGATTTTCAGCGGTTTTAAGATACTAAAACTGGCGAAAATCTTACCCGCTTTGTGTAGACACAGCCTTAGGAGTTGGGGTAGGATTAGGATTGGGTTAAGGGTTGGATTAGGTTAGGGTTAGGCTGCACATGAGCAGTTTTCAGATGAGTTGATTCTTCAGCATCCAAATCAGCCATGTGAGCATACTCTTAGGATAGGTGCTGGTCCTAGAGGGGGTATTTGCATCCATAAGACATGTATAACATAGTCTATTGATGTGTAATAAATGTCTAAGGTGGAGACACTCCTTTAACTCAGAACTCTCTAAGAGGCCATATGAAAATGAGTCTTCTAAACTGGAGAACCTCTGTAAATTCCACACACAAGGCCACATAATAGAAGGAATACTTCTTCCTTCTTTGGTGGAGGACTACACATAATAGAAGGAATACTTCTGCCTTCTTTGATGGAGGACTAGACGTATTAGAAGGAATACTTCTCCCGTCTTTGATGGAGGACTACACATAATAGAAGGAATACTTCTCCCGTCTTCGATGGACTACTACAAATAATAGAATGAATACTTCTGCCTTCTTTGATGGAGGACTAGACTTATTAGAAGCAATAACTCTGCCTTCTTTTATGGAGGACTAGACGTATTAGAAGGAATACCTCTGCCTTCTTTGATGGAGGACTAGACTTATTAGAAGGAATACCTCTGCCTTCTTTGATGGAGGACTACACATAATAGAAGGAATACTTCTGCTTTCTTTGATGGAGGACTATACACGGATTTCATGACTTGATTACTGATCACAAATTGATGTTGTTTAAATGACTTTTAACATGTGCATGGAATACCAACATCTGCATTGTTATTAAGTTAATGGCGTGTGACGGGGCTGAAACCCAACATCTCCGAGTACTTCCAGATGCTGAGCACCACTCTATCATCCAGTAGCTACAATGATCAGAAATAATACACACCATCCATTTTATTGAGCTGTACTCATGTATAGATCCAGTAAGATAACACAAGTGTTCTTGGAAGATGTGTATATTTTTATGTTTATGGTACAACCAGAGAAAATATACGGGAGCATGACTGATGAAGCGATGGAAGCAGCTACTGTACTAGCTTGGGCTCTGTGAAGTAATGCCATCTATATCAGTACATACTCACTATAAGAGGTAACATGTCCTCCAAGTATTAGACGTACATCTAAGGAGTCTGGAGCTGCAGAATATCTGGTGCCTTAGACTCCACCAATCTAGTAGGGAACACTCTAAATTAAAACATGTCCACCTGCAGAGATTTTATAGTCTGCAATATTGAGTGCAATGTATTCGGGTTAATCCTTTCGATCTATCTTTTTTCTTTTTATATAGCAATCAAGATGACTCGGACTCTAAAAGAAGACAACGGATGGAAGGTAAGCTCTGTTGCTTAATCATTGGGAGCGGTTTCTAATTGACAGTGTCTTCCCAATGTTGTATCAGAGAGGGCAACCTAACCAGTAATCACTGGCAGTCCTATTGCTGAAGCTTCCTTCAATGAGTTGTTATTGTGGAAGGAGCTGCATGTGGTCTGACATTAGGATTACATGTAGTATTCAAATAAACGGTAGATCATATGTTTTTTAGCAGTTCAAAATAAGTATAAGGCTGCATTTACACAGCAGAGACCAAATACCTGTTGGGCTTTCCCGGCCGGTATTTGGTCTGTTTTTGGCACACAGGGGGTGGCTTTTCTCCGTAGTTTGTGGATTCAAGCCCTCCCCCTTCACACCCACATTTTCATGTTCTGCCCAAAAACCGGGCGTAATAATGAACATGTTCTAAGTTTTTCGGACCACCGGTGGTGTAAAAAAAAATCCGGCGGAAAATCTGTGCAATGGGGACTGCTGCACGGGTTTTCAATTGAACTCCATTTAAATGGTTGACAGTAAGTCTACAGACTTTCAAATCCGAAAACCGTCTGTAAATCCGGCTGAAAACCCGAACCGTGGGGACAAGCCCTTAGTCAGTCTTTGCAGCTGTTCTCTGTTTCACCCCCCTACACTCATATGAGTATGTCACATGGATAGAGTTTGGCCAGTTGGAACAGCATGAGTTAAAAAAAACACAAGAGACACACAGTTTTTTTTTCTCTATAGCAATTAACACTGAGCACTGTCTGTTTACAGCCACCAACCCCAGATATATATTGCGGAACTGGATGGCAGAATCTGCCGTTCTGAAAGCGGAGAGGAATGACTTTTCAGAGGTCAGTTTGAAATTCGTGAATTTTGTACTGCTTGTAAATCTTCAAATTAGCTTCAAAAATGTATTATGTCAAATGTATCTACAGTGCCTTGCGAAAGTATTCGGCCCCCTTGAACTTTTCAACCTTTTCCGTTTTTGTTTTTTCTTTACAAAAGTTTAAAATATCCAAGAAATTTCATTCCACTTCACGATTGTGTCCCAATTGTTGTTGGTTCTTCACAAAAAAATTAACATTTGAAGCCTAAAATGTGGCAAAAAGGTTGAAAAGTTCAAGGGGGCCGAATACTTTCGCAAGGCACTCTATCTATCTATCTATCTATCTATCTATCTATCTATCTATCTATCTACTTTTCTCTATCTATCTATCTATCACATTTCTGTGTATAAAGCCCATCTTTATCTATTTATTTATTTATCTTTCTATATGTAAATGTCTATCTCTCTATCCTATACCTGCTGCAGACGTGCAACCGAAAATCTGGTTTCAGCGGGGGAAGGCAACTATTTGGTGTCAGTACCGATAGGCTACTACCACGTAGCTAGCATGGACAAATATGGGTTTCCTTTCCCAGAAAGGTCATAGTGTTGAGGGGGAGGCCGTTCCCACGTTTCAGTGCCAAGTCTTACTAGGCTTATTAAAAGGTCGTCAGCTGCTTAGGGCTGGGAGCTACAGTGGAGTTGGAGAGAGGCTCTGGCCCTCAGAGGCTTGAGGGAAGTCATAATAAACAGTAAGAACACTGTTGTTTTGAGTTGCTGTGTAGTAGGCACAGACCTTGGGTCAGAGAGGGAAACTGTTGGTCAGTTAGTGGCAAGACGGCCTAGAGTTTTGTTTTTATGTTTGTTATATTTTTACGTTTAACCTGTGCTTGAATAAAGCTGGCTGAGGCCAGTATCAAAAGGAGTGCCATATCTCGAAGCACCACAATTGTTCTACCAAAGACGACAACTCCCAGAGCTAAATGCGACCCCCAGGACGGACCAAGATGGCGTCCGATAGCTAAGCTGCAGCTTACATAATATCTATCTGTATATAGATAGATTGATAGATAGATAGATATTATGAAATATATATATATATATATATATATATATATATATATATATATATATATATAATATATATATATATATATATATATATTGTGGCCGGGCGACCTTAGGCAGTCGTATGGTGCTGCCACTAGATGGCGTACGTGCCACCGAGAGCCTGGTCTTGGTGGGGGAAGCCAGGTATTGTCGGTCAGCAGCATTAGGTTGCTGACCGTTGTACCTAGCATGGCTAATGTCCAGCCATTAAGGGCTGGCCTTCCCGGAACAACTGCAGATGGGTGGGTGGATGTTCCCATGTTCCAGGTCCCTATGGTCCAGCCCAGGTATTGGGTATGTCTCTGGAGATCTATTAAAGACCTCCTACTCCAGATGATTGGGGGGTGTGGTCAGCTGCAGTTTGGAGAAGCAGGGGAGCTTGTGAGAGGAGGCTCTTAACTCCAAGGCTTGTGGAAGCCGGTACCAGTGGAGACTGGTAAAGTGGTTGGTGGTGGTGCTGGATGGTAGATCCAGACCACAGGTTAGAGAGGCAAATCTAATGTGTGTAGTTAGTGGCCAGACGGCCGAGGATTTTGTTTATCTTTTGTTTGCTGTACGTTTATCTGGAGCCTGAATAAAGCTGGCTGTGGCCAGTATAAAACTGATGCCTGCAGTTGAAGTCAATTTGTGCCATTCTGCTTACCTAAGCGGCGATCCGCAGAGCTGAAGACCCCCTGAGACTGTCCTAGATGGCGGCTGGACGTGTGTGAGTCTTACTATATTCATACACAATGGGGAAAATAAATATTTGATACACTGGTGATTTTGCAAGTTTTCCCACCTACAAAGAATGGAGAGGTCTGTAATTTTTATCATAGGTACACTTCAACTGTGAAAGAAAAAATCTAAAAAGAAATCCACAAAATCACTTTAAATGATTTTTAAATAATTAAATTAGCATTTTATTGCATGAATTAAGTATTTGATACAATAGAAAGACAGAACTTAATATTTGGCACAGAAATCTTTTTTTGCAATTACAGAGTTCAGACTTTAATTTCTTGCCCCATTTTTGGCAAAACCTCGCGGGGGTTTTCCCCCCACCCCTTTCCCAACCCCCCGGAAACCCCTCCCCCCCCCCCCAATTAATCTTTTCGGGTTTTCGGGGCTGCACGGGGAAATACATTGAGTTTCAGCCCCCTCCAAAGATTTTTGTTTGGGGTTTTCAGGCCCGGGAGACTGGAAAACCCACCCCGGGGGTTTTTGAAATGCTTCTTACGGAGCCACCCCCTTAGTTGCCCGGGCTGTGTATTTTAGGTCACGTCTTTACGGGAAAAACCCACCCAAGACCCATTTTTAAATGCTCTTACTAAAGGGAAAAAGGGGTTTTTTGGCCCAAAAAACATCTCGAACCCTCCCTTCAATAGGGTGCGTGCATGTCCTTTTCCAGAAAAAGACCCCCAAAGTATGATGTTTCCACCCCCATGTTTCAGGGTTTGTAATGTTCTATTTTATTCTCATGCCACAGGGCCCTTTTTTTTTTAAAACAAAATTTTTTTTTTTTAAAAGTTTTAAATAAAAAAACAGAATTAAAATTGGGCACAAGAGAAAAAAGGTAGTGTCAGTTTAAAAACAAACAAAAAAAACAAAAAAAATATGCCCCATCATAGGAAAAAAAAAGTAAATCTTTTAAAAAGAAAATATCACCCCAATAAAAAACTCCAAAAAACCCAATATAAACAAAAAGAGTTAAACCAAAATTTATGAGGTAAAGCGAGACCAAATGCATGGTAAAAAAATAAAATGCAACCCCAAAAAAAATAAAAAAAAAAAAAATTTAAATTTTAAAAAAAAAAAAAACCAAAAAATAAACCAAAACCATAACCTGGATTTGGGGTTTTAAAATTTTAATACACAAAATCATTTATCCAGGACGGGGGTTACAAACGGGGTTTTGCTCGGGAAATTAAAGGAGTGAATAAAATTTTAAAATTTACGTGGGGGGGTTTGGGTTTCTGTGGTGGGGTCGGGTGGAAAAAAAGGGGAGGGGAATCGTGTTCGTAGGAAAAGGGCAGTTCCCCACAGCGGGAGTTTAAGGGAGCCCAAGGGGGTTTGGTATTTCCAAAAATTCCAACAAACCCAGTTGACCCGCTGGGACAGGATTAAAGTTTACCGGACGGGGTAAAAAAGGGGGCCTCATGCTTCCCTAATCTCATCAGGGGTGTAAAAGGTTTTTATAAAATCTCCCCTTTTTTAAAAAAATTTAGAGGACTGGGCCCTTTTTGGGTTTTATGATAAGCCCAAGTTTTAATCCATCTCTTGAGGGTTTGTTTGATGGAGAGTTTCCCCTTTTTGGGCCCTAAAGGGGAAAATTAGAACCCCCTCCTTTTTTGGGAATTAAGATCGTTTGGCCTTAAAAAGAAAATGGGGCAGGAGCGGGGGGGTTTCTTACAATAAATTTGGGAGGTTTGGGGGGAAAACAGCTGGACGGGTCAAGGCTAAAACAGTTGTAGGGAGGATTGAAAGTTTTTCCACCAATATACCCCAGAAATCTGCATACTTTTACGGGAAACCTGATACTATTAGAAAATCTGTTCGAGGGGCGTCACATTTAGGACATGCGGTGAGAGGGTTTCGGGCCCAGTTGGGGTGGGGGGGATTTTGAACCCAAATATGGCTGAGTAAGCGATTCTGAAGTAGGGCCCTTTCCCCTTTTTCTCATTGAAAAATTTGTTTACAGACGGCCGCCCCCCCTTGTAGGTTTTTCCTAGAGAACCCTTTGGTCGGGATACATTTTTTCCCTTTTGGGTGAAGATTTTGGGGGAAACCCCTTTATCACTTTTGTTATTTCGAAGCCCGGGAAAAAAGCTAGAAAAAGAAGGGGTGGGTGGGGAGGGGGGGCCAATAACGTAAACGAATATTTTTTGGGTCGAAAATGCACAAATGAGGAAAATTTTACTTTTGAGAAATGGGGAAACTTGCGAAAAAGCCGGGAATTTTGGGGGGGGGGGGTGGAGATAAAATTTTGAAATAAAGTCTGCAAGAAAATACATCTTTTGGTTGGGGTATAAATATTTGGGGAGAAAGCACTATCCCCCTGTCACCCCCAAGTTTGAACGGGGGGTTATTAACCCCGTTTGGGGAATTCGGAGGGGCCACCGAGCAAAAGATACCACAAATTTGGGTATGGTAAGGCCCAGCAAAGACTGCTCCCTTTCCCAGGTTTCCCTAGGGTTTGTTTTCAAAAGAAGACTGTGTTTCGCCACTTTAGGGAGAGATGAAAATTTGACATGAACCGGTTTTGGGGAAAGCAAAAGGGGAGAGGCCAATGGGATTCAATGGCAAAAATTAGATCACAGCTACACTGTGTCGAAATTAGATTTCCCCTTAAATAGCCTTAGACCCGGGGGTTCACACCCCCGGGAGTCCTGTGGGAGGGCCTTAGAAAAAAGCAATTCGTGGTTTTTTTTTTGTTCCCAAAAAGGGGGAAAAAATGAAGGTGGGGGAAAGTTAATGTCTTTTATGTCAAAAAAAAGGAGCGGGATTTTTTGTAAAAGATATAATAATTTGGGAATGTCATCTTTTTAAGCAGGTGGCATTTTGCTAAGAGAGGAAGAGAAAGATTTGCCCCATGGGCCAGCTCATTCGAGTTTTTAAGTAAAAGTGGGGGTTTAATTGAGATGTTTAATTGATTCTGGAGTTTAAAATTTAAATCCCTTTATTTTATAGAAGATTTGGCCAATAAATGGGCGGGGGTTTAAGTGCATTTACTTTGGGGGAGTTGGGAGGGGAAAGATCCGGAGCTCCGATTTGGGGCACTTTTACCTTAAAACCCGAGTAAAGGCCAAAGCCCATGAACAACCCCAGACCCACAGGAACCTCGCCCAATGGGTGAGAAGATAAATGAAAAATACATCAGCAAAGAGGGAGTTTTTAAACCCTGGGGGCGCTTATATTTTAAAACCTTGAAAAATTTTGTGGGGGGAAGTTTTCAAGAGCCCTGGGGGGGGTTTTCTTAGCTAAAATTGAATAATAAGGGTGAAAAGGGGGACATCCTTGACGACCCCTCTTGTGGTAAAAGGGTTTTTGGATAGAAAACCTTTTGTGTAATTTGCGCTAGTGGGAAGACAAAGGGGGGAGATATAAGATGGGAAAAGGGTTTTGGGGAACCCGAACCGACCCAAAAACCACACCCAGCCATCTCCAGTCCCCTGTCAAACCTTTTACTGCTTTCTATCGACAGGACAGCTGGAGACCGATGTGCGTCCGGGCGAAAATTAATCTCATCTAGAAACCGGATAACTTTGCGGATTTGGAGACCGTCCCCTCCCGGGGAAAAAAACCTGTTTGCCCCCGGGGAAAATAATTTTGGGGAAAGGGAGAGCCCCATCTGTCTGCAAAGATTTTTAGAGATGAGGGGAAGAGGTGCCCTTTCCCCGTTTCGGTTGTGAGCATTTGTTGATTGCCGGGGGAATAGGGGACCCTGACATAAATGTTTAGAAAATTTCGGCCCAATAAAGGGATATTTTCTTTTGAAAGATTTTAAAAATTCGCTGGTAAACCCATCTGGCCGGGCGCCTTATTTTTTTCCTAGATTTTTTAAATTTTATATGTTATCTCCCTAGGGATATCGGCTTTTTTTAAGAAATCTTTATCTTCATCGGACTTTTTGGGGAGATTTAATGTTAGTGAACCAGGCCCGAGGGGTTTCAGGTTCGGTGTTTCTGGAAAATATAGGGAGGCGTAAAAGTCTCTAAGAAATTGTTGAGGGCCTGCCCAAAAAGTGGTTATTCCCGGGGAATCTTTATGGGTATATATGGTGGGAATTTAGATTTGCGCCCCTTTAGCAAAATTGGCTAAAATCCCCCACCCTTATTCCCGTATTAAAATTTTTTAGCCTCTAAAGTTTAAACTTTTCGAGTTTCCCCCTGTTTTTAAACCCCTTTCGTCATAATTTTTTTTAAAGTTTAAAACCCAAAAGCTTTAGGGGATGGGGGGGGATTGAAAGGGGAAAAGTAGGTAGGCCTGCCTAAGTTGCCCCCCCAAGGAGGTTTTTTGGGGGCAAAAATTGTTTTCTTCCTTTTGCTGGTATGAGCCGCTTTTTGGGCCCTTTTTCCCCCCAAGAGCACAGGGGTCCGTATCCCCCAAGGGATTATCTCGCAGAATTCAAGCCACCACCCACAGAGGAAAATCAGCAAAAACTTCTCACCAAAAAAGTTTGGGTGGGAAAAGCCAAAAGAAAAAGGTCCCTCCCAGGGGTGAAACTCGGGAAAATTGGAGGGAAATAGGGGGGGAAAGGTCAGAGATTTACCCAAAACCTTTTTCTGCAGGGCTCTACCTTGCATTAAACTGAAACGGAGAGTAGGAAATAGTCTATTCGCGCCAAAGAAATCATGCGGGTGAGAGAAGGAGTACTCTCAAACCCTCAGGGGTGAAATATCTCCAAGCATCCGTTAAGAAAAGCATCGCGGGGAAAAATTTGGGTTTGATGAACGGGATATTTCAGGGGGTTTATTTGGGAAAAAGAGGAAAAAAGGGAGATTTTTCCATCTTCCCTGGGGTTTTTTACAAAATTGAATTTCCCCTCCTACTATTTTAGGGCCGGGATCAGGGCTAAATTTTGGGAGTTAGGGGGTTTAAAAAAAGCCCCTTTTTTTTTATGAGGGCCATAAAAGTTGTAGAGAGAGATTTATCATTGGAAAGTTTTTAGAGAATCTTTTAAAAAATTGGGCCCTTTAGTGTATGTGATGATTGCAAGACTGAGTGGGAAAAGGGCTTTTTGTATCAAAATAATTAAACCCCCTTTTTTTTGTCTACTGATGGAGACCCCCGAAATGGCCCCAAAAACCCCAAAAAGGTTTTAAAGGGGAAAAAAAATCAGGTTCCTCAGGGAGTCTTTTTGGGAGGGCAAAATCTGCTTTTTAAACTTTTAAGGGGGCGGAAAAATCATAATTCCCTTGACATTCCCGGAGACTAAAGGCATATTAACGTTGGGGAATGAGAAAAAAAGTTTAAAGGGGGAAAGGGTCAAAAGAGGGCGACTCAACCACAGAGGAAGAATAGGTTTCCCCAAACCGTTCCTCCGCAACACTTATCGGCCTGGAAAATAAGTAAAACAGAAAGACACAAAAAAATGCCAAAAACCCAACCAAAAAGAAAAGTAACAATAAAGCACAATTGGCAGGGTTTAAAAATCCTAGAGGACCTCCCAAAAAAAAACCCTGTCATGAACTTTCCCTTTTTCCCCCAAAATGTAGGGAAAAAAAAAAACAAACAAACAAATAGCCAAGCAAGTATGCATTGCCCCCCCCCCCAGGACCCCCCAATTTTCCCGGGGGTCCGAGGGGGGACATAAAAAGAGGCTCCCCCAAAGTGCTTGATTGAAAAAAGGACACCCTCATACCCGCAGATGTTTTCAAAACAAGTTATTTAAAATTAAGGGGGCGTGGTGCTGAAAACCTAGTTAAAAAAAAAAAGGATTTTGGTAAAGAAAGGATACAGAAGACTTTGAAGCAGTGTCTCCGGGGCCCCGTTTTTCCCGCTGGACGTAGGGTTGGACTTTAGGAGAGGCCAACCCCTTCCGGAAAAAAAAAAAAAAGGTAAACCCAACCCCAAAAATTAAAAAAAATGTTTGGAAAACCCACAAAGGGAAACCCCAGTTTATATCCGCGTCTTTCCTTTTTGGTTTAAGAGTTCGGAGATGAAGATGGTGCATGCAGACTTTTGGGGAAAAAGTGATGAAAATCAAGGCCTTTTTTTGCTTCAGTGGTGAAAGTAAAAACGGACATATATCTTTGGAGTGGAAAGACTCTGAGTGTGTGGGTAGGACAAGGAGAATTTCCCCATGTTGGCGATGAAGAGCGGTTTCACAAGGGCCCAGAAGCCCCGCGTTTCTTTGGAAAACCTCAAACCCAGAAGCCCCCGAATAAAGAAAGGAAATTTTGCTGCCTTTGACCTATAGGTTGAAATGGGGGTTTTTTTTAAGGCACGGAAGATGGCCACCCTTTTGTTGAAGTCCAGAAAATTTTCAATCACCGCCCGTGGACGTTTTCCCCCAGAGCTGGGTGCAGGCGTTTGGTGTTGGGTCAGCTTGGGGGTGATCGCAATCAGGGCCCAAAGCGATGGGCTCTCTCAACATGGCAGGGATTTGGGAAAAGCCGGGATTTTTGGAAACCGGGGTTCGCATAGAGAGGCCGGTCTCGGCTGCATCAATTCCGGCACCCCCACTATGCGCGGTTATTGCGGGGGCGACCTGTTTTCAAGGGGAAGAAAAACCCCGGGGGTTTGTCGGCTTAAAAAAAAACTGTGGGAATGGCTGGGTTTTGGGTATGTTAAAGCCTTTTTTCCCCCCTGGGGGCGAGGTCAAGGGTTTTCCCGTTTTTGATTATGCTTTTTGATGTCATTTGGATCTGGGGGGAAAAATGGCGGTGAAGGGCCCGAGATTTGGTGGCCCCCCCCAGTGGGCTCCTGAATATCCCCGGGGTCAAGTTTAAAAGCTACTTTAAAAGGGCCCGGGCTTGTAGTCCAAAGTAGAGTCTCACGTCGTCTTTTTCAACATCGGTGGAAACAGTGATGTTTAAATTGGGAAGAGGCGGGGGCATGCGGAGAGAGAACGGGGACCCGGGGGGGGTATCGTAAACCTTGGGGCGCCCACTGTTGTTATTGGGAAATTTTCGGAGGGGGACTTGATCTATTTGGGAGCTTTGGGAGATTTAAATTTGGGTTTTTGATTTTCCATAGTCAGTTTTAAAAACGGGTTTCCCTCCGCTGGGACAGGAGGGGGGTAGAATCAGGGATAAATGGATGGGAAAGGGTTTTAATTTCAAAGAAATGGTGGCAAACGGGACTAGATGTGCCGACTCAATTTGAAAGTAGTCTGGGGGACAAACAGAGGAACGGGGGTGATAGACGGAGTTTGGGGGCTTCGGCATGATGCAGGTGATCGCTCCCGAGCCCCCCCCTGTTAGGAAACCCGCTGGGGGCCCGTTTCTACCCGAGGGGAGAAGCCGTGTTGCTGGCCCCAGAGGCAAAGGCTTATCTGTGTGAAACCCCCGGGAGGCAAAAAATTTTCAAGTTTTTTAGCTCCCCGCGTGCGGGATGTGGAGGGGGCTGCCCGAGCGCACAAACAGTCCGTGGCGCCAACCCTGGCCAAAGGGGGTGGGGGGGGGCCCCCTTTCCCCCAAATCTTCTGAGCGAAGGGCCGCCGCCGACGGGCAGAGCTGGGGAGTCACTCCCCCGGAGCACAGCACTGTCCGGAAGGTTTTTTTGCTGCAGCACCCCCGCTCGCAGTGATAAGTAAACTGATAGATGGCAGTTTGGGGCCCGTGAGACGGGGCTTCTCCCCAGCAACCCCCCTTTCATCTCGGGGCCAACCGGAAGTCCCTGACCACATGGGCTTCTCCCCCCGCCTCCTCTTAAACATCCCTATTTTTCCCGTGGTGAACTTCAAATTTGGGGGGGGGGTAAAATGTACAGGCAAAGAGCAGGGGGAAAAATTGCGTGCCCCGCAGGATTTTTAAACCCCGACGGCGTAGTGTGTTTTCGGGAAACTTTGGGGACGGGGGTCCCCGCTCTAATTTAAGTCCCTTGACCGGGGGGTTCCCCCCCAGGGGTTTGGGGATTTCCCGATCTTTTTTTTAGGGAAACCCTCCTTACCCCAAAACAGGAAACTTTCTGGGGCCCCAGACCCCAGGGAAAATTGACGTCATCCCTTTTGTTTCTTTCCCCTTTTCTAAAAATTGTGCCAACAGCTATTTTCATTCCCCACCAAAACCCATGCCATTGTCCTGCAGCCCCTTTCCCGTTTTGTTTCAGTTTTAAAATTTTTGTACCTGGGGTCTTTAGACAGCTCTTTGGTCTTGGCCTGGTGGAGAGGTTTGGGAGTTTGTTTGGGTGTTTGGACAGGGGTCCTTTAAAAAGGTTTCGGATTTTTTAAAAGGCCAATTAATAAAGATAAAGAGTGCAGAGTTGGGGGGTTTTCCTTTTAAAAAAAAAACTAACAGGGGGATTTGGGGAGCCGAATTCTTGCTGTTTGGGCAGGATCAAATATAATTTATGCAAAAAAAATTTTAAATTTTTTATTTAAAAAACAAAAATTTTATTTTTCGGGTTTTTTTTTAGATTCGGTTCCCCACAGTTGAAGTGAAAGTACCCATAACAATTCAGACCTTTTCCATTCTTTTTAAGGAGGGAGACTTTCAAAATTGCCAGGTAATAAATATTTTTTTTCCCCAAAATTTTTAAAGCGTAAAATATAAACCCTTTTTATCTTTTCTTATCTATCTCTTTCTTTTTTATTTTTATATATCTGTCCCCATGTATTTTTTCCATATTTATCATTTAAACCCACAATATTTTAAATATCTGTCTATCCATATATCCCATATTTATCTATTTTATATCAGTTAGAGAAATATGAGATAAATAGATAAATATAATTAAATTAAATTAAAAGAAAAAAATAGAATGTAAACTGAACCTTACAAGGGTATCTGCTTTGGGGTTTAAATTTTTTGTATTTAAAAAATTTCCTGAAAAAAATTTTAAAAAAAATAAAAAAATTATTTACTATGACACAACACAGGTTCATCTACTGCAAAAAAAATTAAAAACCCAACCCCTTTTTTTGTACAAAAGTGGCAGAAAAGGGGTTTGCAAAAAAACCCCGGGAAAAAGGGGGAAAGGGCTTTAAAGTCAGTTGTTCATCCTGATACAACCTTAACCTATGGATGTAAGAATTATCAATAAAGTCATATGGGAGAAACCCCTTCAAATTTCCCTTTTCCTGTTCACTGTAAAACACCTTGATACAAAAATTTTGCCGGGAGGTGTCCCCTTTTTAGGGGTGATGAAAAAAAGTTTATGCCCTAGTAAATTTTAAAACTAGTCACAACATTTTAATTTTTAAAGCTGTCAAAAAAAATATTTAAAAATAATATTTAAAGTTATTTTTTTCAAACCCCTACATTTTTTTAACTTTTCCGTGGAAAGTGCCCATAAATGGAAGGGATGGGAATCTGTCCGGGACCAGCACCATTGATTAGCTTTAAATATGTAGGCAAAGATAAATTAATTCTATTATCAAATATTTTGCTGTTCTGATTTTACTTCCCTTCAGAAGATAAAGCAGTTCTTATCTCCTGCTTGTGTACAATAGTTTTCCTCAGTTACCGACCACCTCTCTATGCTCTAGCTGCCCTTGCAAGGATGGTGAGGTCACTTCCTGCTGTGTCTTATGAGCAGCACGGGAGTTTGTTTATGTTTTTTACTGACAAACTTTAGCACTCTATAGCCTTTTGCCCTGTCCCTCTAATAGGCTCTGCTAGGAATAGCAGTCACTGCTGTAGGACCGCCCACAGCCTGAACAGAAAGTGGGAACCTGAAGCTGGCGGTCACACTGTGAAGCAGCATAGTGAAACAACCCATTTAAGTACCTTCCTCATTTTTGCCATGGCTGCACTTACCCAACTGCAATGGATAATCCTATAGAAGTAAACAGATGGGACTGCACATTCATGGCCACCCCTCCGTTCACTGCAGCTTCCGTGAGAACAAGGGTGGGTGGCAAAGGGGACCCCCATTCTTGACAGATGCAGGTCCCAGAGGTAAATGTCTGAGATGGGAATACCCCTTTAGTTTTATTTTAGTAAAACTGTGCTAATTTTTGTTTTTCTTACAACATTTTTTATTCTTTTGTCTTGTATGTATGTGGAGCAGATGTGGCTTTAATATGGTACAAACACATAACCAGTTGTTTTTTTTACAGGTTGTAACTGATATATTTTTGTATTTCTGCCCATTTAACCATTTATAAAATTTTTCTTTTTAATTTCCTTATATAATTTAACATTGCTAGTTTAACTGGGGTTCTATGGCTTATAGCTACAATAAGAATTTACTAAAGCTTCACTTACCACCATTCCAGCACTGCAGCTGCCAGCGGTGTCCACTAGAGTCTGCTTACTTCATCTTTGGTGGTCGGCACATGACCGGGGAAGCCAATCGGTAGTTTCAGTGGTCATGTGCCATTCCCTATACGTCATTGCTTTTTTTTCCTCTGCTTATTGACTTCACCACCAGCAGCAACACTCATGCTGCATAGACAGACATCAATACATTTTTTGCATTTTACATTGTTCCTATTTTGTCTGCACTCAATCTTTGGGGTAAAATCTGCTTTCACCTCTTAGTGATATCTCTTACACCCCATAGTCATAGCGATTAGAACCATCACTAAAGAAAATGTCTAGTATATTTTTGATAAAACAGATTTCTAGTAACCAGTAACAATCATTAATGGCAAATTTCTTTCGACAAACCACACCCCCTTTTCACTTAGGCACACCTTATTTCCATTAAGCCACAGCCCTAATGTCAAACACAGCACAGATGCGTCCAAAAGCTGTCTAAAGTACAATCTAAATTTAGTTTAAGTTATGTGTCCTATCATGTTTGCATAAAGTGCCTCCTTGAATAAGTGATTTTAGTTGTAAAGTTGAATTTTCTTGCAATATTTGGTTATATTCACTGTTTGATGCAAAAGCATGTGAAGGCAGTGGTGTGCATGAATTATTAACCCCTTACTGCCACGTTGATATTTGGTGACAGTGTTAGATTTTTTTGTTTCCACCTTCCAAGCACCATAGCTTTTTATTTTAATGTTAACATACCCGCATGAGAGCTTGTTTTCTGAAGGACAAGTTGTATTTCTTAATGGTTTCTGTTATGATTTACTACCATATTATGTATGTATTTTTTATTAATTATAATATTATCATATATATATATATAAGGAAGCAACACATCCCTGATTTTTGCACAATCTGAGAGAAAAAAAAGACCGGGTGCAACGATCGACAGCCCGATATAGGATCTCAACAAATACAATAGAAAAATCCACGCAACACATCCAGCAAAGGCAGATATTTAGGCAAAGACAGTTGTTTTTCCACTGACCCAGATTCGCGACGTTTCGCTCTCATCGGGCCTTTGTCAAGGCGTGACAAAGGCTCTGTGAGAGAGCTGTAACGTCGCTGTTCTGTGCATGGTGAATAACACTTCTTTGCCGAATACTGTGTGGAGTCCCTGGTTTTTTATTGTTATAATAAAAAAAAAAATCGCAGCACCCCAAATTGCAGTAAAAAATGAAAAAAAAAAAGTCTTTATTTCCAAAGTCCACAAGAACGTTTCACTCCTCAGAGCCATCTTTTGGAAAAAGACCTTTGGGAGTCAAAATTTTTCTCTGTGGACTGTTGGAATAAAGACTTCGTTTTTTCTTTTTTTCACTGCTATTTGGAGTGCTGCGATTTTTGGATTTTTATAAAATATAATATATAATATAAAATATAAATATTATATATTATATGAGTAGTAAATCATAACAGAAACATTAAAAAAACAACTTGCCCCTCAGAAAACAACCCTTCATGCAAAAAGGAAAAAGATTTAAAGGGGGTGTACGCTTCATCTTGGGGTGTTCTCTTGAGCTTGATTCTTTTATTCCAAAATCCGGGGGCGTTTCTTCCCCCCCAGCGGGTGTTTTTAACTAAAGGGGGGATGACATCATCCTCCCCCTTCCTGTTCTGCTCGCCCCCGCGTGTTTCATCCCCCCCCCCCCACGTCACTGTGTCGTTCCTCTCCTTTTGCAGTCTTATATTGTGAGAGCTGTTTACATACCATAGGCCTGCATTCAGTCTAGACAGTCTTCTATGAACTCAGAGCACTGATCTCTGCTCCTCTCACAGCTGGAGGTTTGTTACCTTTGAATCAAGTCTTCTATGAACTCCTCCAGAGCACAGATCCATCTCCCTTCTATGCAGGAGCATTAGGCACTGAGGCACAATTCTGCTGTTTTCTGATTATAGAAGCTGCTGCAGTGTCACTGAGGAGCTGGTGACTGTGCAGAGTGAAATGTTGTCGGCCCCTTCCACGCAGGAGCATTAGGCACCTGGGCACAAAGACAGCTTTTCAAATAACATCCAATTGAAAAGTTACTTGTCTTCACTGTCCCCTTATTCTGAAGACCATTTAATGAAATGATACAACTCCTTTAATTATTCTACAAATTAAAGGGTAGGTGGGGAAATCACAGTTCATCAGTCAGATGGGTCAGAGCCGACTGAGAAGATATGTAGGGATCGGAAAGGCCGAAAATGTCATGAGGTGACCTTAATTCTGCCTAAGGTACCAGCGAGGCTGGAAGTTAAGTGCCACATTTCGATGTCTGAATAACTTGCATTAATAAAGGATCCCCACTTTTTAAAGTATTTTTCTGTCCAAGTTCCTTTTGTTCTAAGCCTATCTAATTTCTCTTACTGGGCACAATGTTTTACAATCTGTAGAATTTCATCAGTGGAGGGAATAGACCAATAACTTTTTTATTTTTCCATCTACTCAGTTGCTTTTTTGTGGGGCGGAGCGTGGTTTTCATTGGTTTCATTTTGGGGTACATAGGACTTTATGATCACTTTTTATGCCAATTCATTGAGGAAATGAGGCAACCTTAAAAAAAGTTCTGGTGTTTTTTTTTGTTGTTGTTTTTTTTTACAGGGTTACTTTGGAATTATTAAACTCTTATATATATATATACTTAAACTTCCATGGTCTTGGGTAATAGGTTGGACTTTCATTAGACAGGACCACTCTAATCCAGTACAAAAAGTTCTAGAAAAGACAAGGTCACCAGTACATGCAATTATATCCCATCTCCAAAGAGGAGATCAGGGTTCAGAGCTTCAGTGTATAGATTAATACAAGATCACCCCTCTCCATCTGTAACGGTAGATACACAGCACTGTGTTGGGTTAATCATTGTCATGTCACACTCATTTACTTGTATGTCACAAAGTGCAGCATCTCCGGTCCCCGTCCTTGCAGCTGTAGAGCTCTCTCCTTACTGCCTGCTCCCTACAGTGCACTCACTGGCACTTGGTGATACAAAGTGCCAACATGCGCCACCTAGCTTTTCCCAGGAACCTATAACCAGTCACTTTAGCTTTCAGAAGGCTTCTTTCCAGTTTGTTTGTGTGTATTCCCTGCATTTGGCTTATTCTCTTGTGTCCAGTATCGACCTCTGGCTATTCTGACCCATTTGTGACTGAACTTCACCTGCAATGACTCAGTGCTTGTTACCCATTTACGATTGTACGCTCCCTGCTCTGACCTCCTGCTTGTGACCTGACCACGCCTCGGGGTGCCAGGCTGAGAGTTCCCTGCAGTGGAGTCCAAGTGGGGATTATGTGTGAAGACCAGGGCATCCTAACACTCCACTCCTCGGCATGGCCTGTTCCTGACAATTATATGGAGGAACAGAAACAACATGACCCTAATTGTTGGCAAGAGGTTATCACGCTGCTCTTGACAGTGTCTAAGCAGGAGGTCTCTAAAGACAAGTGGGTGCTCCCTCCGTTTGAAGAAAAAAAAGCTTCAGTTTCCAGAGTGAACTAACCTTCTTTACCATAAAAGTTGTGACTGGAGTAGCCGCTTCAGTAGCTGGTCACAGCAGGAACAGATGAGGGCAATCTTAGTCACTATCAGCCACTATAACTTGTTATTCACATACTTACAAGCAATGTATGACTATTATATATATATTTTTTTTAAATTAGCTGGTTGGTTTATTTTATATAATTTTTTAACCTTCCTTATGTATGTAATCTATACTTACTGGTTTGTCTCTCTGACTTTCTCTCTTTGAATGCTGTTAGCACAGCAGTGATGATTGCTTGATGGTTCGCTCCAGGCAGACTGTAGGCCTGAGAGAGGTAAATGTTATCAGCAGGACCTGATAACTGTGAAGAAAACTTAAAAGAAAAGATTAACCTATCACCCTTTCATGTATTGCTCTTGTCATTGCCTGGTTAATAGAGTCCAATCTTTATCTAGGACTTTAAAGAGAGCAACAGAGCAATCATTATGTCATTATCTACTATCTGTAATGAGACTACATGCAGATAAGCATGAGAGGGGGCAAAATGAACGTAAAAAAAATAGGCCTCAGCGTTAAGGGGTTAAACATAGAACATTGAGTTTCTGTCACTATATGCTGTTCTTTTCCCTGTTTTCTCTGTAGTGGACTCTACAGGTTACATATATGACCATAGGTCATTGGAGTACAAACTCAGAAAAGGAAAAATGCAGTACAGCTCACCTGGTGAGCGGATAAAATCACTTGCCAAGCGGATGCACGGGAAGCCTGGTATAAACACAAAATTATCATGAATAAAAAAGATTCCAGGATCCGAGAAGCAAATTAGAAAAAGAAAAAATGATAAAACCTGCCTTTATTCTAAACATTAAAATCCCAAAAGCAGTAGGTATCTCAGACGTTCAATCCATACAGCTCTTAGCCACTATAACTAAGAGCCATAAGGTTTGAAACGCGTAACTGGTTTAATTTAGGTGACTCTTGGATCATTGGGGTGGGTGTCATTAGAAAACAGGTAGTCTTTATAGGAAAACCCCTTTATATATGTGCTCCTACATAAAGCTGTGGTATCTGAAAGAAACCTTATATTTATCTTTTTTTTTTGCACCCACATTATATATACATACATTGACTGCACCAAAACTGCACTTTGTGAAGAGAGCTTGAAGTCACTGGATAAGAATAAAACTTGTGTAAAATAAAATGCTGATGCTGAATTGATTAAACATATTTCAAATCTATTTCATTCTGTCTGTGATCATTTGCGTCCGGTTTCCAGGAGTTTTGGACTTGTTGCTTAGATCTGAGTACAGAGAACTATACCTAAAGCAGTAGCACTGTAGACAGCGTGTATGATTGACAAATTGTAGCTTTTGACTTCATTAGAGGCAATGCCTATGGGCAAAAAAATGTTTTCTCTCATCTATCCCAGAAGGTATTATTCTTTGCTAATTCTACCCATCGATAATTACTCTCATCAGTTATGTGCCAAGCGCAGCTGCCTGAACGGGTCTGTGTTAATTTGGAGCAGGTGGTCATTGTAGGTAACGCTAGCCCCCTCCTGCCTGTAGCACTAATACAGCAAGCCGCATTTCTTGCCAGCATTTTTTCTGAACAGATTGCTTTCACCTAGGGTTATATTCACAGAGGATGCTCATTTTGCATTTGGCAGCTAATTTTCTGTTAAGTTATGAGAGTCTCTGGAATTTTAAATGTTTCCTATTAAGTCTTATTAGGCATTGTATAGCAATTATGTTCAATTTCCACCGTGCCCATTCAGTTACATCTTCAACCCAACCAGTCTCAGCTTAAACGGTTTATCTTATAGAGACAACATGTTCTCTAAAAATACAAGACAACTACCCAAGTGATCAGACCATCACTGTGGACTTCCCAGTGACAAGCTGTAAACCCTGTGGGAGGGTTTGTTCAACTGTACGGGAGACCTTCTTCTGTGATGACCATATATCTTAATAGGACATATGTAGACAGAGCAACCATTTTAGGTTTAAGTTAGGTTTAGGTTAGTTCAGTTTCACACAGTGGCTTTTCTATGTAGCATGGGACACTAATTTTACCTGATCTTGGTGCCATTGCTTGGCTGTGTTCAGAAATTTCATAGAAACCAATGAAAGGAACCACACATGCATACCCATACAATAATAAAGGAAACAGCACTGCTTATAAAAATGAATGCAAAAAGAGGTGTGCAAACCACAGGAGTCAGACCTCAAATCCTTCACAATTATGCAAAAAACAGAAAAAAGAGGCAGCACCACTATGTTTCAGCCCTTCCATAGGGCCATTTTCAAGCTGAAAATGTCTCAATGGAAGGGCTGAAACGTAGCCATTTTTAAAGACATGGGTGATTAAATTCACGTTTTTTGAATTTTGGTGGTGTTGCATCTTTTTTATTTTTTCTACTAATTAATACAAGCCTCTCCTTTTATATTGGCTTCAGCACAAAGGAGGACGAGAGTTCGAGAGACCCCTATTACTGAGAAAGTGCAGGTCTCCTTATTTGTTTTCAACCAAGTTCGGAGGGCATCATGAAAAATTAGAAAAACAAAAAAAGAATGGAGTGCAAGTGATAATGGTGTATAATATAAAATATAACTTTTACTTCACAATTTTAAAATACTGTGCGGCTGAACACTCAAAATACTCCAGATGGATATACGTTCAAATATTGTAACTAACGCATATATCCAAAAACATAGGTGCCGCCAGGTAACGACGAGAAAGCAACTCGCCATAATGAATCCCTGGCGATATTTGCACCAATGAGATGAGCGGAGCACTCCCCGAAAGGGGCGACCCCACAAAGATGCAAGGACTCTCCCTACAGACCCCTACCTTACCCTTATGTAGTCATCATGCAACATCCCAACATGTTTCGACCCACCACGGTCTCTTCAGGGGACCAAAAGGGTGATATATAAGATCAAGAAAAAGGAGTCAAAGAACAAATGGAAGATGGGTGACGGAGCATATGGCTCCTAGTACCACCGGAGGGGCTATGGGCGGGCACACCGGCAAGGCGGTAGTAGGAGGCAGGCAGGCAGGAACAACTCGGAGATGGACTGGTGCGGAGACACGGAACACAGGACAGCTAGGACGCACAGGGAGCGTTCTAACAGGGGGATAGGAGTAACAAGGATCCAGCAGGGGCTAAGAGGAAGTGATCCCTTTAAATAGGGTCAGCGGCCGGCGCGCGGGACCGGGGGTAGCAGCAGGGTCACGATTTGTGGCAGATATAACATTCTCAATTACAATGAGAATTTGAGCAATAGTGCAATAAAAAAAAGTGTTTATGAACCATAAAATATAAAAAGGCAATTAAATTTTTTCCACAATTCTTTCCATGAAGACTTTGCACACACAAATGTTACAATTCTGCAGTATTACATGCACCAGCTTTTAGAATCAGTCTATGCAGATTCCTTTTATGCCTTTGTATTTCCTTTGACTTACTCTTTGTTGTAGGTGTTATCTGTTGTCATAGCCACATCAACTATATTCACGACTACCGTATATGCAATCAATAGGTGAAACAATTTCAGCACTTTCTTAGATGCCACAAATTCACATGTACGTTTCATGACTGTGCTCAACTATGTTCCAGACCCTAATTTGCACTTCCAGCAGTGGGCTCCAGGTTTTTAATTTCTCATATTACTATCAAGATTTTATTTTTTTTTATTTTGAAATCTTGCAAGTTTCACGTTGGACGAGGTCTTATTATACTCGGACACTTCCTGTTCTGTAGAGAAAGCTTTTCAGAAGTCTCTTCATTATCAGCACAGGCATTATTACAGCGAAAGATGACACCAATGTGTAGAGATAACACAGGATCTAATATTTATAATAGGAATCAAAACTTCCCTTTCCCCTCTCCCTGCACACTAAGTTCTTCCCAGGTCACAGCGCATGCCTAGAAAACTCTACAGTAGAAGTCAGTGGGTCTGCTCCTGTTCACAGGCTCCTATGTTCACAAAGGTGCTGTAAAGCATCTATTGAAATGCTGTTAAAAACAGCTTAGGCAAGATTACTGCCTCCATAATCATGTACAGATAACAGAATTTAAAAAATCTAAAGTCATAAAATACAAATGTGTATCAGTATATGGTTTTAAGTAGTAGAAAAAAATGGCGATAGATTGATCCCCTTTAAAGATTCTATATGACAGGTTCTCTTATGAAAAAAAAATCATGGAATGTAAAGAGATTGTCTCATTAAAACTAAAACAGCCGGTATGGGGTCCTGGCTGCAGGAACCATCGTCAATGAACTGTTATGGCTAATAAAAGTTTTCTTTGGCCATACATACTAGCCTAGTAAATAAATAATTGACCATGTAATACAGAGAAAGCCTGGGTTTCCCAAAATGGGAACTGCTTTTAAATACACTGGGGAACAAAAAACAATTTTTTTAAAGAAAACAATATTGACCTTAAATGGGCCGAATAATATTTCACGCCCCACTTTTCATTTTTATTTTAAAAAAGTTTAAAATATCCAATACATTTTGATCCACTTCACAATTGTGTCCCACTTGTTGTTGATTCTTCACAAAAAAATAAAAATGTTATATCTTTATGTTTGAAGCCTGAAATGTGGCAAAAGGTTGAAAAGTTCAAGGGGGTCGAATACTTTCGCAAGGCTCTGTAAATGGTTACATCTTTTAAGGCACCAATATGAGTGTTCCCTAGTGTTATCAGCTTTCCACTCTGGGAAATGGAGTCTATGAAGACCACATTCCCTCATAGGCATCTTTCTGACATGGGGGGAATTGAAAGTGGAGCCCCTGTACCTTGCCGTTTACCTTCGTAGGTCACCCAGAGGCAGGTGGTGGATTTCCAGCATGGGCAGATATAATCATATAATTGTGTCTGGCTTCTCCATCTCGCAGTCTGCTCAGGTTACAAGTTTAGGAATACTATAGGGTGCTCCTGCCTGGCACAGTATTTCTGGGGGGCATTGGACTGTCTTACTGCTGGGGAACACTGGTTTGCAGTATGGGAGGATTCTGATTGACAAAATTATTTTGAGGAGCACTTTCTTCCTCTATAATGACCCAATATAAATAGTGTCTACAGTTATTTTAGGGAAACCGTGTGGACTATTAGTGATAGGGTTACTCTAATTGGCATACTTATTTGGGGAAATACTTTTTTTGGTTAAATCCATTTTATTGACATAACACCAAAATAACACAACATACAATAATAATTATGGTAATGCAATGGAGAAATACAGAATAGAGGCAAATATAAACAAAATGAGGAGGAATTGTATTGTATGAAACAAATCCCAAATGTGCTTAGAGTAGCAGAAGCAACATCTAATTCTAATTTGCCAATTGTAATATTGTCTATCTTAAAACATCAACATAAAATAAGACAAAAACAGGATGTGATGAGACAAGACTATACAAACAATAGGAAAGGATTGGAAGAGAAAGAAGGATAAAGAAATCTTCATATTGTGTGGAGAATTAAAACACCAGAGAAATGCTTAAATGATTAACAACTAAAGTGTATTAGAGTCAAGCCATTTGTGGAGTTCCCCTGAGTCTTTGAAGACTGTCCAAGGCCACCACACATCGGAGAAGCTAGAATACTTTCCAGTGGATAAAGCTCCTCCATCCTCATAATGTAATTAAGATGCTCAAAGAAAGCTCCAAGAGGAGTTGTATCTACTTTCTTTGAATGTGCTGGTGAGTGGCAGCCATGAAATGTCTGATGAGCCCCTTCTTACCCCCCGATATAGGGGTTTTTGAGGGGATACCTTGTGGGCACTTACTGGGGAAAAGATGCTACTGGGCACTATGGGGAAACAATTGTTTTGGGTGGACTATATAGGCGAGTAAACCATTGAACAGATACTTGTTCTCCCCCCCCACTTTACAAACAAGAGCTATTCTCGGCACCGTGACGGCCACTATTATAGGATATTGAAGGCATTGAAGATTGATGGTCACTCTGTAGGCACTATTAGTACTTGCACAGTCTGCTGTGCATTGTCATAATTAGGACAATGATTTCTAATAATGCACTCATCTATGTGTGCACCCAGTATAGTTGGAAGCATCATGGAAAGGCTAATTAATGGGGCACTTTCTGTTCACAATTGTTTTCTGGGGCACTATGTTTTTGGCACATTTATTATCGGGGGCACTATTACTGACTGAAGGCAAAATCTTCTAAGGATAATTATTTGGAGGCACTGTGTGATACTTCTTGTCAAGGCCACTGTACATCATTACTTTTGGAAGCACTATGTACATGATGCTATTATTTTTGAAGCGCTGTGACGGCTATTACTAATTGAGAGCAATTTTTGCATAGAACACTTATTTTTGGGGGAACTGGGCAGCACTAATTGATGTCAGGGGCAACGTTTCCAATTATTTGGGGAACACTATGTTGTGTTTCATTTTTTGGGGGGATGACTATGTCTATGGTATTTTTATTTCTGTATTACTGTATTTTAATGGTACTATGCAAAACAGCAGGCACAGTATTGGGTTAGTAGTGGGATGACACTTTGAGAACTACCAGGATGAATAGTTTGGGTTGAGAAGGTAGGGGAGATGCTGAAGAAGCGCAGAGCCATAAACCTGAAGCATTCTTGATAGTTTGGGCCAAATGGAGACAACAACAAAAGAAAACAGAAAACTAGACAATTCTCTACAATCAGAGAAGATGTCACCTGTGAGCCACTGGATGGACTTGTGTATTTTGCCTGTGATTTCCTCCATTACCTTAACCGGATCTCTTTAACATTTAGAAAAGTAATATCCAGGGAAAAGTTTGCAGCTGAGCCAGTTTATCTAGACCTAGCAAAATGTATTATTGGTTGCATGTTGCATTTGCTCCTGATCTGTTACAATCCTTACAATTCTCCTGGTTGTGTTACTAGCTACCTTACAATTCATGCCCTGATACAAAACACCATACTACCACTATTGTGAAAAATGTGTAGCTACATTGCCTTTCCCTAACCAGGACCCAAGTTTCCAAAAGTCATATCTATTATAAGCTATAAAGCAATGATGCGCATTGTACAAAATATAACTTTCTGGATTTTATATTCCTGCCACTAGTGGCATCCAGATCAGGGCATTGGCAGAGTTAACTTAGTATTGAAACATTTCTTTATTCTCAAGGCTCCAGTTTTCTTACATTATACATATGACCCTATGCAGTCTACACTATTTTTACTATAGTGTAGTCTAAGACAAGAAATATTTCTCTTTTATATCAAATATTTGTTTTAAAAATGCTAAATATCATAATAAAGTCTTTGGTTGGCTTTTCAGTGCCATTGTTTTGCTTTATTGCATCTATTTAGTTTGTGTTTTTCTTTTTCTTCTGGAGTTTCATCAAAATCCCGACTAATCTGGCTTGACCACCGGCACTTCTTCCGCCGATATGTTCCTTTAACATCATAGATGCATTGTCACTTCTTCTTGGAGGATTAGGTGGCTGTTTTTTTACTGGAAGCTGTGGTGGAGCTAGAAGGCAGAGGTGGGGTGTGGGTCGGCTATGAGGCGCAGCGAGACACTTGGTCGCTCACTACTAATTCTGGAGGAGAGGAGGAGGAGGCGGGAGGGCATAACCAGATGTAGAATTCGATGTTGGTGGTGGTGGAGGTAAGAAGTCAGGCGGTAAATCAAAGAAATCAGGAGGAGGTGGGGGAAGAAAATCATCCTCTGGTTGTGAAGCTTCCGGAGGTGAAAATTGTGGTGGGGGTGGTGGAAAATTTCCACCTGGTTTGGCTTTAGTTGGTAATGCTGGTCCCGGTGCTGCACTGGATGAGGATCTTATAGGTGCAGGTGGAGGTTTTTTGGCTAATGTTGGTGTCGGTTGCTTAATAACTTCAGGCTTGGAGCTCTCATTTACTTGCATGCCCTGCAGTAATAAATACACAAAAAAAATCATAAGTTCCAAAACATAAGCATTATTCAGTTATTATATATTTAGGTGTTCTACCACAAACGTTTTCAGTGCTTTGTAATTTAACACATACTAATGTATTTGTGTCGGCTTTATACCCTGGCATGAACCCAGAGTGATGGAGTGTTCTACCCAACGATGAAAAGTATTATATAGTGCCTACGTAACTTGGGTTAGGGAAAACGTGGTATGTCTGGAACAATTTTGTGAAGATTTAATGTGTTTTTAGCCAAAGCCAGGAGTTTGTCCTAAAACTTGAGTGACAAAGATAAGGGGGGGAGGGGAACTGGCTCGTAGAAACAGTGTAGAAGAACAATGTTTGGTCTGCACATCCAAAAAGTTTTATAAAAATGCAGCTAGTGCACGCGGCTGTGGCAGCAAAAGACGCAAAACACAATCACTAATCAGCAGCCACACTACTAAGCACTAAAACACTAAAAAGAACATTGAATGTTTGGAAAAGCCGATTTCTGCGATACTTTGACATACACATGGAACAAATCGTTGAGGTGTTATAGCACATGTATGGAAACTGCTTAGGGTCTAAATCACTCTTTTGCCACATTAACTAACCTTATGGCAAAAACGTGAGTTTTTATACTAACAGGTTCGCACGCCAATGTAGCACTTAACTGCTACAAGTTTTCATCAAAATTGGTGTAAGCCACACCTGCCAAATTGACAGGCGATCCTCCTATCAGTATGGGCAACCTACGCTATATATTACCTCTTGGTGCCTGTTCAAACCTGTTCAAACCTCCACATCTCATGGAGAGTAGATTCCAGCTACAAGTTGCCTTGCATTGATTTAAAAGCCTGTTTTGATCAAAAATGAACACTAACACCCTCCAATTTTTCAAGTATTTAAAGTAGCAGAAATACTTTCGCAAATTTCTGTTGTTTTTGATTGTTTTTTAGTGCTAGTAGTGCGCTGCTGATATTGGATTGTGTTTGTGGAAAAAGTGACCATGACCAGGCTATATCTTTCCTTACAATCCTTGTTTTAGCCAAAAGCTACACACAAAGAGCTGTATCGGTCATGTTTTGGGTTTTAACTTATTATGATTTTTTTTTTTACTTCATCTAGATCCAATGTGGCCTTTCCCTGTTTAGTTACATTTTATTAGATCAGATTGAAGTGTTTGGTAAACTTGACAAATCATTTCATGCTCCATTGTTTTTCAAAAGGCTTGGTAGCATTAAATGTAGCTAGCAATGATTTGATTGCACTTTCCTCATGTTTAATAAAAATCCTCATAATTACAAAATAATTTTACTGTCAAATAGGACTGAAATTGAAAGGATGCAGATCCTCCAGCACCAACGGTTAAGTATTGAACTTTAATAAAAATCCTTTAAAAACTAAAAGGTCACCATCACCTTCAAAGGTCACCATCACCGTCTCTGACGCATTTCGAGCAATAAGCTCTTATTCGTTGAGTGAGGAAAACGAATATCAAACGCGTTTTAAGGCATTGATAGTCAGTATTTCCTAGGAAGTTAAAGCTTCTGGTGCATTTCAGTAGCCCACAAACGTGACCTATTAAAAAATGATTGAAAAGTGGGGCAACCAAATATACATATAATAAATTCACTAGCAGAGATCAAAAAGGACCTGGATGCATTTCTAGGGTGTAATAATATAACAAGCTTATAGTACGCTAGGTTACAGTTAAGGTGCGCTGGATCGGATTTTATCAATTGCCAAATTGGAGTCGGGAAGGAATTTTTTTGCTAATGTCAGGAAAATTGGCTTCTACCTCATGGGGGGTTTTGCCTTCCTCTGGATCAACACTAGAAAAATAGGGGGAACGCTGAGTGGACTTCTGTCTTTATTCGTTTTCTGTTACAAACTCTATGGCAGTGGACATGTATGAGGTTGGCGCTGAAGACAGTTCTAAATAAGTTTAAAGGTAGTATAGGGGGGGGGGGGGGTGGGGGGGGAAACTGCTGCCAGAATGTATGAAGATGTTCTTCTGCAGGGAATACATAGCAGGGCAGTGTAGAGCCAATACACAAGTCGGCTAAGGCATCACCTTTACCTGGTCTGTCTTCTGCAGGTCATTACATAAGGGGGGTTGGTTTGAGCCAAAACCACAAGTTTTGGCTAGGCTCCCTTTGTCTGGTTGGGTGTTCTCCTGAGGTTTACAAAAGGGCAGTTTTAGAGAAAACCACAAGTTTTGGGTCCCGGCCTCCCTTTAACCCCGGTCTGGTTTTTCTTTGAAGGTCATACTAAGGGCGTGTGAGGAATACCCCAAGTTTGGTCAGGCCCCCACCTTTACCCCGGTTGGTGTTCTTTTCAGGTAACTTCGGGCGTGTAGAGGGCCCAAACCAAAGTTGGGTCAGGGACCACCCTTTCCCCGGTTGGTGTTTTTTTCTTTAGGTTTATCATAAAGGGGGATGTAGGGCAATTCCAAAATTGGTCAGGCACCATTTACCCGGGTTTTGGGTTTTTTTGCAGGGCTTTCATTTCAGGGCGTGTTGGCCAAAAACACAAGTTGGTCAGGCCCCACCCTTTACCCCGGTTGGCTCTTCTAAGGCCCGTTCACATGGTTATTTTGGGGCGGGTGATTTCAGCCCTACTGCGCTCCGTATTTGTGCTGCAAATACGGCTGAAAACCCTTCAGTCTTTTCGGTAAACCCCAGTTTTTTAGAGAATATGGATTAAAGTTCTTTCCCCCCCGCTGGCGAAACCGTTTGGGGGGGGAGGGAAAATACTTTCACTTTTTTTACGGCGTATACACGCCGTGAATTTAAAGAATGTCTATGGGGCCGGGGAGCTGCCCCCCCCCCTGGGTGCACGGCTGCCAGGTAATTGGGGGCAAAATCCGTCCCCCAAAATTTCGTCGGGAAAAAAGCCCTGGGGGAAAATTGCCTAACTGTTTTGCGTGAGGTTTGACGTCAAAAAATTTTAAATGTGTTAAACCCCTTTAATGGGGTGCGAGCTCCCGAATGAACCAAAAACTTTTGACATTGAAAAAGGGGCTGGCGAAATTTCAAAAATTTTGGGGCATTTTAGGGCACTAATTAGACATCAAAACCAAAATGAAATATTTCCAGTATTACCTAGAATAGCTGGACACAGCTTTCCCATCTTTAAATCAAAATTTTACGGGCAAAAAACTTTTTAATTTGGTTTAAATTTCCTAAAGGGGGCACTTTTGGGGAAAGGGGGGGAAAGGGGGGGTTTTAAATTCCCCGTTTGAAAATATGTTTTTTTTGTGTCATCAAGTATTAAAGATAAGTATTTTTTTTAAAAAAATACAATGCAGTTTAGTGTAGTCATCAGGGATCTGTCTTCTGGATAGTACAGATATAATTACAAAAATGCACTTTAAAAAGGCAGGGTAAAAAGGTTTGACCGAAAGAGAATTTCTTTTTGTTTGATTCAGAATTTTTTTGGCCCGCATTTTTTTGTAAAATCCAGGTTAAATTAAAATTTATCATTTAGTTTTTACAAAAGGGTTTTTCATCATGAAACCCCCTTTCCTTTAAAAAAAAAACCCAAAAGAAGTCAAATCACTTAAAAAAGAAGATATTGAACAGAACCGAGCAAAGTAACCCCATCGTTTTAAAAAATTTTATAAAGCATTTAAAACAAAAAAGGGAAAAAGGTTTGGGGGGCAAAAATTTTTTGAATTTGATTGGTTTTAATTTTTTTTTGTATTTGGGCGCCGACATCCAGTTCTAAATAGATAGAAAAAGAGGGTGAATAGGGGGAACAGTATAAAGGGTTTTTTGGCACATTACATAGAGTTAATGCCCCCAAAACTTTTTTATGGGCAAAGAGGGGGAAATTGCCCCAAATTGGGCGCATTAAGCTCTTTGAAAGGGCCCCAAAAATTGCCCTTTATTCTCCCAACCCTTTTAAAATCTATTGAAAACTTAAGGCCTTTTACAGGCTTTAAAATGGGGCCATTTTTTGGCCCTTTAATTTAATGCGGGAAGTCGAAAATTTAACGGGCAAAAAAACGCCCCTTTTAAATTACGGAAATTCCACAGTTCTATGAAAAATTATGGATTACTTTCCTCTCCCTGTCGGCGAATCCCCCGAGGGGGGGAAAAGAAAAATTCAAGGGTCATTTTTAGGGCGTCTTCGCGCCGTTTAGCCAGTGTTTGGTTAGGGGGCCCGGAAAGGTGCCGGCCCCCCTCCGCCCCTCTCCCCGCTCCCCCCCCGGGCCCAACGGCGTAAACTGCGGGGCGAAAATTACGCCCCCCCAGTTAAGGGGGGGGTTTTGTGAACATGGGCCTAAAAAGAGCGACATTTTATGAATTAAATGCATACTTTTTTTTTTTCTTGCGCCGACACCAAAATTTAAATTTGATATAGAAAAGTGTAGAATACGGGCAGATTTTTGGGGAAATTTCATAGAGCTTAGTGCGCCCAAATTTGGGCATTAAGTCCCATGCCCCCACTAAGTTTGGGCATTAAATTTGTAATGGCAAAAATCTGTGTTTTCTAAATTTCTATTTATTTAGAAGGGGTGTCGGCGCCAGTACAAACAAAGTCGGCATTCTAGTCAGGACACGCTCACCAGACGTGATGGGGGGCACTGTAATGGAGGTAGACTATATCACTCGAGTTCACCTCTCATCAGTTAGCAAATAAGATAATCGTACATACAGACAGTCGCACCCAAAATTGTCCGCTGCACCACCTCCCTTAGTTACAGATACCGGGACTAGCTGGGAAGGTATATGGGTCCTCCGATTTCTAAAAAAACGTAAAAAATTGCTTAAGGTCACTCATGCTCTCTCAGTAGTTACAAAGAAATAAAACAATCTTCAAAGAATTGGGTTCGTGCACAACAAGAGTAAGCGAAGTTACTGTGACTTTCATATAAAATGATTTCAGTGCTTACATAGACAAAATATGATAAATACAATACATGAACAACCAATACAGTTTTTAAAATAAAGGAGGAAAAAAGGAAAATAACACTTACACGAGTTTCCACGTCCGGGCGGTTTAGGTAAGGGAAATTAGAAAGGTCATTTAGAACGAAGGACCCCGTAGTATGACAAGAATAAAGGGGGGCTGGGCCATTTATACCAGTCAGGCTGTTTCTTTGATTGTTTCATTTTGAAAGTAGGTGGTTTACAGGATTTTCTGGGGGGGCTATGTATTTTTGTTCTCAACGGGGGCACTTCAGGATGTTCTGGGCAGACAAGGTAACCATTTTATCTACTCTCTGGCGGGGAAGGATGTGTTTTATTGCAAGCTGAAAAACTAGGCTTTTCATTTGCTGTCCTAGATAAGGAAAACAGGGCTGCCATAAAAGCTTTCTTTTAGCAGATGGCAGAAACTTGCTCTCTCTGATGAATGGGGGGAAGGAGAATATCAATCTTATCTTGCAGGATTTAGTGATGAGTTTTATAATACATTGAACTTTTCAATACTTGTACATCACACCTCCCTTTTGGAGCGAGCGTGGGGGTTGGGCACCTGCCATCCTGAGCCGCCTTGTAACTCAGGGGAGAGAGACCTCGGCCTTACAATCATGCCCCTCTGTATCTGAACCATAGACATCGGGGGATGAGAGGAACTCCGCTGAGGCGGCAACATCCACGCTATGTGAGGGACACATCACATCTATGGACCGGGGTATAAAGTCTTACCACTCAGACCGGGGATAACTGGCACAGATATCCGCAGTTTGGCCTTGGTCACAGTTGGATAGCGCGCCGCCATACACTTCCCTGAGCTCGGATACACCTACAGGCAGGTAGGAGCATACTATTACCGGCTTAGGATACCCTTTACTATGTATGACAGAATTGACTGCAATCATTGGTATCAGGGAACACCCCCTGTGAGTGTTTGGAACTATGAAAACCAGACTCAGAAATGGCCCTCTCCCTATTACCATTGGGACCACACCTCAGGCTTAGTTCATTTTGATTGTCACAAGTTTGAGATACACCTCAGTTTGGATACATCACTAGTGTCCATGGCAGTTGAGATACGCCTCCGGGGTGATTAATCATGATTGTCCACAGCGGTCAATTCTATGTGGCAAGGCTTAGATACAGGGGCACCCAGATTACAGGCTGAGATAGGTTTCAATGTCAAAACAGTCTATGAGAGTATCTGTGGGAGGGATACATCAAACACAATACAATGTCAGATTCGACTAGGGTGCTGGAGGGTCCTGGATAGGAGGAGGGGTCTATCAGGTTGCACATCACTTGCAGGGGGGGGGTCGAATGCAGCTGGGCTCTCTGTGCTGGCCACAGGTGTGACCTTCTCAGCAGGAGGGGGCTTTAGAGGGGCTTGCAGACTTACCTCCTGCAATGTGATTTGCAGTGGCATGCACTTGGGCTGGTCGGCGACAACAAAACTGAGGATCGCAGGCTTTGGACTATGGGTCAGGAGGGATATGAGGCCAGTCATTAGCACATTACGCTATCGTAGCATCATTCAGAAGCACATCGCTTTTATATTCCCTTTCCATTGGGCGTATCAGAAGCATGGTACAGTCTCTGTGGGATTCATAAAATGGGGTTGCTGGGGGTTGCTTTAGTGGGGGAGCCGAGGACGGTAACTACTGATACATTTCCCAAGTCTGTTCCCAGTAAAATGGAATAGGGGATAGTGGCTTAAAACACCAACTTCTCTCATTCCTAGGCCCGTCCCAGCAGATTACACACAAGCATGGGTATAGAGGAGCGGGACCGCCAAATTCCAGTCAGGGTCATGGCCTTCCCTGGAATTATAATTTCTAGCATCCCTTTCTGGACGCTACAACCGTTCACCTCTGCTCCACTGTCCATGAAGCCATGGCGATATTCTGCACGGTGACAGGAGTTGACGGTTATGCTTCTCCTTCTGCTAGTCCAGTTACAAGATAGATGGAGGGGCTGCTACAGGTGGGCGCTGAGTGGGGCTCGGGGGAACTCCTGTTGTTGGACAAGTGGCACTAAATGCCCCACTTGGTTGTCAGATAAACACTCTGCGCCTTGTCCATCAGATGGGCGTGTGACGCCTTGGGGACCCAGGCGGAGTACTAGGGGGGTGTCCAGGGGTTCGATGATGGGTGAAGGTGCAGGGGGATCCCAGCAGGCTTACCTTCTCCAGGTGGACTCCGGTGTGGTTCCGGGGTTTCTGGCATCTATTGGTAAAAGGAGTTTGCCGGGTCCGCCGCTCTTGGATGTCTTGGGTTCCAGTCGCAGACAAATGACGAAAAAATGGAGGCCAGATTTGAGGAGCTGCTCTTGATCATCAGATTAACAGGGATCGATCAAAGTGGAAAACAGATAGTCTTCAACCCAATGGCTTGCAGTGGTACTTAAAGCCGTTTCCAATGGCTGTTGCTGTCAGTGGGGACCTTTCTGTAGAATCGAAATTTTCTGCGAATACACTCCGGGTGAGGTGATATTTTGTGACCAGAGCCCTCTTTATGGCGTTATAGTCCCCATCTTGCTCTGGTAGGAGGCTCCGAAAAACTCCAAGGCTTTGTCTCTTAGTCCTGGGGTTCAGATATGTGCTACTCCTCTTTGGGCAGATGATAATTGCTACAAGTCATTTCAAATCTCGTAGGAACACATCCAAGTCCCATTTTTTCCATCACAGGAAGTGTCCAGTCGGGGTTTAACGGGTTTGTATCCTGGGCATTGGAGGCCGTGGCAAGCTCCCCCTTTCAAGTCGTTGCAGTGTTAGCTTGAGGGTCCCTTTCAGCTGTCGTCGGCGCCTTCTCGCTGTTGGTCGATAGCCGCCTCATCTCGTGCTTGACGCTCGGCAGCTCAGCTTCTCGCTGCTTGACGCCTCAGCCGCGCGCCTTTTTCGCTGCTTGGCGCTGGCTTGAGTCAGCCGCTCTCGTTGCTGTTGGAATTGCAGGATAAGTGGAGGCGCACATAGGGTCACAAAGCGCAAGCTTCTGCAAAGCTATGCAGAGCAGAGTCCATGCCTCCCTGAGAGCTGCCGCTGCTGGGGGTCCTCAGGGGAAAGTTACTTGAGGCGCATACTGTCAATTGGAACCTGTGCGTATGTCAGTTTCGCTTCTCTGGACGCCGCGTCGGCTGCTGCAGATCGTGGATCCACGAGTTCCTAGGATCAGCTGGGCCTTTGTCTTTTGCCGCTTGTAACACTTTCTCTCTCTACACAGGTGAGAGATTATGCTTTACTTTGCTCTTGTATAAAGGGCTGCCATTTCACAAGCTCCCTATGCCAAATAAAGATTAGAAAAGGAAAAGGGAGGGGAAACTGATTGATGTGTGTAAATTAAAGTAAGCATGGTTATTTGTAAGACTGGCGTAATCTTCACTAAGATACAGCCCGTCTTTTAGTGCAGGGAATAATTGCTTAAACCAAGCTCTTAATGTTGCAATATAAATGGAAAAAATATCCCACGTTGCCACATTTTGTCACGTACACGCTCACCAGCACGTGGATGGGGGGGCACTGTAATGGGTGTAGACTTATATCAATCGAGCTCACTCTCACTCAGGTAGCATATCAAGCATAAATTACCACATGAGTCCAGCACCACATTGTGCTGCACCCCTTCCCTTCTGTTACAAGATACAGGCTCAGCTGGAAGGTTCTGAGTCCTCCACCATTTCTAATAAACAGTGTAAAAAAATGCTTACGGTAATCAACTTCTCTTAGTAGTTACCAAGAAAAATAAAAACAATCCTTCAAAGAAGTAATTGGGTTCGTTGTGCAACAACAAGAGTTAGCGAATTATGTTACCTTTAATATAAAATGATTTCAGAATTGCTGACATAGACAAAAATCTGATAATACATAATGACACACACACAATACAGTTTTAAAATAAAGGAGAAATGGGAAAACTCACACTTACAAGATGTTTCCACGTCCCGGGCGTAAGGAGTAAATTAGACACATGCTCTTTTAGAAGAAGGACCGGTAGTATTGAACAGAATAAAGGGTGGCAGGGCCATTTATACAGTCAGGCTGGTCTATCTGATTGGCTGAATTGAAAGTAGGTGGGTGTTTAAAGAATTTTTGGGAGGGCTATGGTATTTGGTTCCAAAGTGTTGCACTGGACTGCCTCTCTGGGAGACAAAGGAAACTTTTTTCTCCTCTGGGGGAAAGATGTGTTTATTTGCAAGCTGTAAGAACTTGGCTAAATCAGATTGCTGTCCGATACAGGAAAACAGGGTGCATAAATGCCTTTCTTTTAGCAGATGGCCAGACAAACTTTTTCTCTGAAGAATGGGGAAAGGGAATTTCCATCTTAACTTGCAGGAATCAGTGATGGTTATAATACATTGAATTTTCAATACTTGTAATAACTACATTCGAATTCATACATGTCGCCTTGGTTTTCATCTTTGTACAATTTACTATAGAATTCATCTACATAAAAGTTGAGTTAGGCTGTAAATATTTTACATTATTTGCATGTTTTGATCATGATTTATACCCAGTCTTATAGTCCAGTGCATATTTGCATTTAGGGAATGTTCTACGATTTTTCTGGGGGGAAACCATGCCTGAATTATGCCCCGCAAATACAGTAATTCATAACTTTTATTGAGAACTACGGTTACATGCTGTTTTCACCGGCGCACAATACGTGCCAGGAGAAAAGTGACATGCCACTACTTTGCTGCACTTACACACCGAGGAAAGTGAATGTCAGTGGGAGCGCTTCAGGGACGTTACTTGTGGCAGCGGCGTACTTTCTAGGGCAACAGGGTGTATAGCGGGTTGCACATGTGTCGCTTATACGCCTGTTGCCTGATTACGATTGTGTGGAACATACCTATGGGCCCGTTTACACGGCAGAGGAAATTACCAGTGGGTTTTGTGTGCGTCCCTCGGCCGCGGGGGGGATGGCTTTTTCTAGCGATGAGCGGAAGGAAAAAAAAAAAGCCCTCCCCTTCCATTCGAAGTTATATTCGTCGACAAACCGACGGACGAATGAACATGGCTCTCTAATGGTTTTTTTCTGGGTTTTTTTCGGGCGGAAAACCGTGCAGTGGGACTGCTGATGGGTTTCCATAGAAGCACGGTGTTTTCGTTTGCGCGGTTTTTCAGATGGTCGCAAAAACCGCAAATGTTGGATAACGTCCGCAAACCCGTGACGTGGGAATGCCTAAGAAGCTCAGGTCCAGTTCCACATCCTTGTGGGCTCAGAATCTGCAGAGGTTGTTCTGTTGATCTGCCTTATGGGAAGAGTCTTCTATGTACCAGATATAGTATATTAATTGTCTTGATGCATTATTAGTACAAGTAATGTAATGGGGGAGATTCATCACAAATGGTGCAAAGCAAAGGTGGTTGCTTTATCATTTTTTAATGGCCCCCTGAGAAATACACGGTGGGGTCTAATAGGCTGCAAAGAGCAACTACTCCACCCATTCCATGCACTAGTTTTTATACATTTCCCCAATGTGTTAATGGTTTCTCAGATTTATATGTACATTTTATGTACACTGTGGCAAAGCTACAGGGTCGCTGCAGTCGGGGCACTGCGATGGGCCCCCGTAATCCCCTTAAACTGTAAGTCATACTGGGTTACAACTGGCACTGCTAGGGCCAGTTCGTTGGGCCGGCGGGAGATCGGTGAATGCACGGTCGGGCCCCACCGAGCGCAGTGGGGCCCTCGGAGGCAGTGCGCGGCTCCCCGGGGCCCGTCCGACCAACCGGTCTGAGCGCCCGGGCCTGCATCCCGAGCGCCCAGAGACGAGACGGTAGCGGGGATAATTGCTCCCGACTCCAAGGCTGCGCGGTGTCAGCGGAGCACAGCGCCACTAGGCTTGCGCTCCGCGGATTCCTGAAGGAGAAGGCACTAGGCTTTAAGCCATGCCAGGCGCCGGCCCCTTAATGCTAAAGTTCGGCGGCGCGGTGACGTCACCTCAAGCGCTGCTATGCAGGACCGAAGTTAGAAGCATGTGGCAGTTGGGTAGAGGCGGCTGGGAGCGACGGGATGGGCCAGGAGCCGGAGTGGGTAAGTGATTGTTTTGTTGTTTGTTTTTTTTAATGCCTACAGGGTCTGGCTAAAAGGGGGGTTCCTGGTTACAAAGGGTTGTTCCTGGCTACTCCAAAGGGGGGTCACTGGCTTCAAAGGGGAGTCCCTGGCTAAAAAGCTGGGTCCATTGGTACAAAGGGGGGTCCCTGGTACAAAACTGGGTCACCTGGCTACAAAAGGGGGGTTCTGGCTACAAAGGGGTCCCGGCTCAAGGGGGTCCCTGGCTACAAAGGGGGTCTGGGCTACAAAGGGGGGTCCTGGTACCAATGTTGTTCTGACAAGGGGGGTACTGGCTACAAAGGGGGGTCGTGGCAACAAAGAGGGCCTGGGCTAGTTGAAAAGGGGGCCTGGCTAATGAAAGGGGCCTGACTAGGAAAAGTGGAGGGCCTGGCTAATGAAGAGGGGACCTGGACTGCAAGGGGGGCCTGGCTCAGAAAGGGGCCTGACTACTTAGAGGGGGCCTGACTACCTAAAGGGGGGGCCCTGACTACGAAATACTAAATGGGGACCCAGACTATCTCCTACGTAGCTAAGGTGTGGGCGGGGGGCTGGTGACTTCCTGAACAAGTAAAGGAGGCTAACTGCTGTATTATATCTAAAAGCGGCCCTAAGCTGGTATTAGTACTAAAGGCGGCCTTAACCTGCCTGAATAGTTCCTTAAGGAGACCCCTAATGTCTGTATATACTAAAGGAGGCCTATAATGCTGTTTATACTTCAGGAAAGCCCTCTAACTGCCTGTACTACTAAAGGGGGTCCCTAACTGCTTGCAGCTATTTTAAGGGGGACTAACTACATAATGCTTACTAACTGGGGGGAGGAAATCCATACCTACGCTAATAATGGCACTCACCACACCTACTAAGCTACTAATGGGGTCACAAACCTATCTGTAGGTCGAATCTTACTTTCTAATGGGGCTGCTTATTAACTGGGGGCTGATTACCTACACACCTGTGGCTAGGTACCACCAGCGCTGGGGCTGGCTACCAACTTATCCAGGGGGTCTACTACTAAATTGGGCTATCTTGTTACTTTGGACTTGCCATTTTGCTACCTTACTAGGGTCTTGTTCTATCTACTGGGAATATAATTGAGTGGGCACAGCCATTAGTTGTAGCATTATCTCGGGGGTCAGTTTCTCTCCCTTCCGCCCTTAGGATATAGGCCACTAAGTTATGCTTGTACTGCTCCACCCTGGTAGTTTGTACCGAGGGTGGGAATAGGTAAGAGATGTGGAAAAGGAGGATTTAAGTTTTTTGTGTGTAATTTCTGCAGGATGATTGGTGGCGGGAAAGTCTTTATGGCGGTGTGGAACGGATGCAGAAGAAAGGAATAAGAACATTCATGAGAGAAGAGAAAGGATATAAGATTAAGAGTCTTGGTGGGAGTCCTGATTAGGGGTTATTTTTTTATTATGTAATGTGATGGTGACCTGAGCTGGTGTTGGACTCTATGGTTTTATTGGCGGTGTTTTTCGCTTTATAGCGGCGCGGTTATAGTGGCAGCGTATAATGGTCCCTGATGTAAAGAGGGAGGGCACACTGCCCCTGTGATAGGAGTTACACTTTCTTTCTTGCTGGTGTTTATTTAGAAGGTGGAAAGTGGAGGAGGATATTGTATTTGGTGGAGTGGGGGAGGGGATAGGGATGGAGTACTTAGCCATGTGGTGTTTTGATATGTTAGATGAAAATGGTGACTAATTGTACCAACTACAGTATTGTTTGCACATGTATTATGTGGTAAAATGGGTGCGTTTCAGTCGAGAGGCGGTAATATTTATGTTCGTTAGTGTGGGCCCGAGTTCAACTCCCCTGTGGGACAGACCCCTCCAGTCGTCACTGATAGTGCAGATCTGCATCAGGAGAAAGGTGAAGTGTACAGCTGGTCTCCTGATGCAAAGGCTGGGATTGGAGCTAGCGCAGATCTCAGCCATTTAACCCCCTAGATGACGCAGTCAATAGTAACAGGCATCATACATAGCAATACATGAATGCACTATTTTTTATTTTCCAATGACTGACGCCGTGATGTAAGCCCAATGAAATCTATTATGGTCAATGGGGTCCATTGAGCGTTTTTGGTGTTCGTCATGTAACAGATCTGGCGCCATTATTATTTTCATTTTTCTGTTCCTGTGATGGAACAGAAAACTGGATATAACAACACAGGTGTAAACCTAGCCTTAGATGGATATATCTGATAGCACCCACTAAATAGCCACCTGAACTCCTTATGAGACAACACTTTATATGTGGAACAGCAAGTCCTTCTTGGCTGATTGACCAAAAGAAATCAATACTGTCAGCGATGCCATAACTTCCCATGTGCAGTGATAATGGAATGTTTGCCAACCGATGGAGAGTGTTCTGCTGAGTAGCTACTGCTGCTGGCATATTTCCATTTGTATGTTTTACATTTGTTGTATCAGACTACAGTATGCATGTAAAGCCAGCCGTACACTTGTTTGTTGTAAGATTGACCAGTCATATATGTATAAGGGCCTGTGGAGAGTTGTGGGGAGAAGCGGGATGCGGGCATGTTGGATTTATACTGCCTTCAACGATCGCCCACGACTTTTGACGTCGGGCTGGAGCAGGTGTTTGTCTACAGCGACGTATTTTGATCGTTTGCTGCTGACTTGGAGTTTGCGGTCTCGGTCACGCAGATGGCTACGATTGGGCTGTATATAAGTGATCCCAGAGCATCTCGCTGCGAGCCACCGGGGAGCGGAGGAAACCTCCGCACCCCGGTGCTTTGCTTAAACCTTTGATTGCCGCAGGTCATCACGCAGGTAATCAAGGTTTTCTTGCTCTGTAGGGTGATTGGTGGACCCAACAGAGCTGGGGAAACGGCGAGTTAGCCCTGGGGATAGAGTAGCCCCCAGGGCTGTCTGTGTAAGAAGCCCAGTGATCAGGCAGATGTGTTGCTATCCTGATACAGCCTGTGTGAGACTGACACAGAGTATAATGTTTTAGCATATATGAATATGATAATACGATTACTACGTTGTAAAGAAAAACTAAGTAAAACAGCTCTCTCCTTCATGGGTTTAAAAAAAGTAAAAAAAAAGAAAACAGAAAAGTGTAAAAAAACTGAATAAAAGTTAATAATATAAAAATAAAAGTTTAATAAAAAAATATATTATAATATATTACACACACAAAACCTACATCATAAGGTATCCACAGGAGCTATAAACCTGTAAAATTAATCTACCAAGATATAGTGTTGAAATGTGAATGATGTTAAAAAAAATGTAGAAAAAAACAAAAATTAAAAAAAATTCTGCAATTATTTAATAAGTGAACGTAAAACTATTCTTAAACTTGATTGAATAAAAGGACCTCATCGACTGCGTCATTGAAAAAATAAAAAACTTACAACGTTGTTGAGAGAAGGAGGCCAACAACTACAAAAACTGTTTGGGTCCATTTATACTTTCAGGCCTGGGGTGTTGTTAAATAAAACATGTCCATCCTTTGTTCCTGCAGAAATAAGCTGTTATCAGGAAGGGTCTATTTAGGTGAAATGGGGGAAATATATTTATTAGGGGATTTCTGGGTTTTGTCTCTGAAGGCAAAGTTTGCTCGTAAAAATAATAGAGGACTTAATGGATTCTATTAAAGTCAGTTTTATTCTAGGTTGTTCTGATTAGCTTTGATCAGTTACAGTGGTGTTTTTGGAAAAAAGAAAATTTTGGCACAGATGTGACCAGAACCTATTCCAATATCCTACGCAGGTCTTTGAAGATAAATAGCATTCTAAAATCCTATATGTAACATCACTTCGCTGCCTTCTACCGTTTACAGGATTGAGAAGCTTGAGCTGAATTTGGTTACGTTTTAGGGACATGTGTTACTTGAGCTTTTCCTAAAATAAAATGAAAATATGAAGGAAAGTAACCACAAAAAAAAATTAAATTAAATTAAATCAAAACATTTCTCAGTTAACTTGTACATTTTATGAAATAATATAAATTTGCATAAAATGTTAAGGACTTTAAGATTAGGAATCTTGTATCCATCCAGACTGTAGCTCCCCATTGTGTTCCAGCTATTTTTTCAAATTCTACTGATTGTCATGGAAATTAATGTTTTTTTTGGGCTGTTTTTTTTTTTTTTTGTACAATGTCAAAATTTTAACTTTTAATACTTTTTGATTTTTTATATTCTAAAAAAGTTTTTCTTTTTAAAAAAACTTGTATTTTACATTCTCACTAGGAAATATGACCACTATTTGGAGCGATAGCTTATACACTTTTGGGAATAAATATTTTACAATAAGGTTCTTTGATTTCACCCTGGTTGTACCCTAAAGCAGTGTGTAAGAGTAGAAAGATGGCACTATGCGTGCCTACATAGGCCCCCTGTTCCAAATGACGGGTTAGCACTCTGCAACCTCATCGTGAGGGGTCATAGAGCAACAGAATGATGTGCGCCGAAATTTTTCAACCCTTAGGCTATTTCCATGGCTTACTTCAGAACGTATTTTGTCGGATTTCCGATTGTGAATACTTCCAAAATCATTGCAAATCAGTTTGAAATAATTGGTACTACGTGTGGCACGTATTTCGCACGGATTTACAATCCCCATTCATTATATGGGTGAATCCCGTCCGAAATCTGGCACAATAATTGACCAGCCCAATTGTTTTTTTTTTCCGCGCAATGACAACGGACGGAAATACGTGTCGTCGAACGACACCACGTTTTTCCCATTAAAACCAATATTAAATGGCCTGCCACTTATTTCAAACTGATTTTGGAACGATTTACGATTGTAAATACAGCGGCAAATCCGTTCCGAAATAAGCCATGTGAACATGCCTAAAATGTTGCATTGCATTTACCATGGCATCTGAGGGTAAAACCAGGACAGGTTAACACTGATCATGACTGCGGTGGCAGGTTAGGTGAAACCTAGCAACTGTGACCGCCATCTGTGGAGCAAGCGAGTGCACATTCAGACTAAGACACACTAAAGTTTCAGCCCTATTTTTTAAGGAAAAAAGTGTGTGTTATAGTCCAAAAATATGGAAGCCAAAAAGCTTATCTAGTCCCAACAGCTTAACTGAGTGTGTGCTATAGGCATTCATTAAGTTATATTTTTCTCAATAAAGGTTTAACATGCATTAGTTAAATAATTTAAAGCCTTTGGGTGCCACCTTTTGGCCTTTGTTTGTAAATTTCACAAGTGTTTATTGTTCCTGCTTCAGAGGGAAATTCTTTGCATTATGGGTAGAAGAAACTCATTATCACCTCATGTCCACAGAGAAGACATCATCAGCCATGTTATTTACCCTTGTTGACATAGCTTGGAAGCAGTTAAATTGTAAAAATGTCTATCCATATCTAGCTTCATAAGTACTGCTAGTACAGTTAAGAACTTGTTATATATAGTTATGAAAGATTATACTGTGCTGTTATTCAGATTGACCTGGACATGTTATCCATCATGTAAAGTTTACTGTATTTGTACTTTGCACACTGCTTTTATGTTTTGTTACAAACAGCCTATGTATATTCTAATGTACATTTTTGTTTGTCCTTCAGTTTTTCTCTAATCCTACGTCCTGTTAATAAAGCTACAAACTTCAAACACGGTCGTAATTATTGACAAGTAGGAAGGCGTTTAGCTGCCTGTCGAGCTCCACATAGACCCAGGGGGTACATGAAGTGGGGGCAGGACACTGAGCGCCTCGAATTCGGTTGACCTGTTACTTTATGTTTACTTATTTACTCTTAAATGTAGATCACTTGATCAATCTCTGAGCAGAACCAGCAAGGATACGGAAAGATTCCAGCTATGGTTATGTCTACACAGCACAGGTCTTCCGCTGGATTTTTGTCAGCTTTAGTATTTTGAAACCGCTGAAAATCTGACGGTGCACTGTGCTGCATAGACAGCAATGTAAAACCCGTGCGGTAGTCTATACAAAACAGGTTTTTTACCGTTAAAAATCTGGCGGAATATGCAACATGTTGTATATTCCGCTGGATCCTGCTCGGATTTGCTGTGGGACCACTACATTGAATGTACAGGGCCAATGGCAAATCCGAAAACCAACCGCGGCTTTTGCGCAAATCTGTGTGGTTCTGCAAAGACAAAATGCCATTGGAATTCCGATGACATACTTGAATTAATATCCACGCCATAGATCTCCTTATTAGTTTGGGGGAGGTTAGTGCCTATTCAGGACACACCTATGCTATTCCTGAAAGGTTCTAGCAAGCTAATCTGCCGGATACCGACCACCAAGTAATATCACCATTTTTGGCAAAAAAACATTGAGTAAGAACAACTAGGATAACACTGAAGGGTTATGGTGAGGGTTATGTCTTCTGCATCTGGCCACCTTTGTCAGTACGGCTACCCTACAGTATCTTGGGAAGGGAGAGCAACAAGAGACTTAAAGGGACATAATTTGCTGTTGGTCCTCACTCTGCCAAGCATCATCGACCCAATTTTTCTCACTAAATGAGGTATTTCCTGAGCTAATAAGGTGAAGAGTATGTATACCAGTGTATTATAAATTTTAGTAGCACGTTTACCTGATGGATTGCTGAGAGAAGACCATGGGAGGCAAGGCCAGCTTTGGGACAGCACTTATAGTTGTCAAACAAGGTTTTACCATACTGGAATCAAAAACAAAATTACATTTGCAAGCTAGAACGGATCTGGTAAATTATAATAATGCATTGTTGGACCATTGACTTTTGACCATTGACAGCAGATAAGTGATAAACTTTTCTTTCTTATTACTTTTGTAGGCTAACCCTCGCAAGTGTACAGTGGGTTGAAGGTCTTAAAAACATTGGTTTGCCCTTTTGT